>JAZHYW010010929.1:0-223875 GCA_037355805.1 Ixodes ricinus | reverse complement strand
ATCATGCCGATATCGTATCGCATGCCAATGTTATCATGCTGCTTATGCTATGTCATCTATACCACTGAGTCATGCCGTCGGTACCGCCCCCTGTTTTCGGCTATATAAACGATGACAAATAAACCTTGGTCGTTGTTGCGTTCACGAAGCCAGCAGTGTCGGACTGACTTTCTTATCAGCCGAGTGCCGGCTGATACATGGTGTCAGAAGTGGCCCCCGCGACCACACCTGTCAGCAAGAGGCAGTCATGGAACCACTCAAGCAGCCCGACCCTTTGCTCCTGTCGGGAAACGTTCAGAAGAACTGGACGCTCTTCAAACAGAAGTTCGAGCTGTACCTGCAAGCGACGGCGCCAGAAAAACCAAGAACGGAAGCTACCAAGGCGGCCACACTTTTGACCATCGCCGGGGACGACGCTCTAGAGATCTTCAATAACTTCGCCTTCGCTGAGGGTGAAAGCAAGGAAGACTACAAGACCATTGTCGCAAAGTTCGAGGACTACTGCGCGGACCAGCAGAACGAGGTGTACGAAAGATACGTATTTCGGACAAGAACCCAAGACGAGGCGGAACCGGTGGAGCAGTTTATCCGCGACCTCAGGAAACAAGCAAGGTACTGCAACTTCGGACAACTATCTGATTCAATGATTCGCGATCAAATCGTCTTCGGCACTAACAACAAAAAGTTACGGGAGAAAATGCTGAGGGAAAAGGACTTGACGCTCCAGAAAGCAGAACAAACCTGCAAAGCCGCAGAAGCCTCCGCCAAACAAAATGAAGCTTGGTACGCCCGCGAAGAAAAGGTGGACTCAACCACAAAACGCTACCAGCGCCGCTCGGATGCTTCAAGAACCGAACAGTGCTTCAAGTGCAACAGGAGGCACGAAAAGAGGAAATGCCCCGCTTTTGGGAAGACTTGTCACGCCTGTCAGGGTCGCAACCACTTCGCAGCTTGTTGCAACAAAGAAGTCAGCGAGGTGAAGCACGACGACGAGGACTTCGACATCTTGGACGTGGGTGTTTGCGGCATCGGGAATGAACGGGACTGGACTGTCAAGGCCCAGCTAGCGGAACAAGTGGTCTCGCTGAAGGTAGACACCGGCTCCCAAGCCAACCTGTTGCCCCTGTCGGTGTACAAGAGACTGCAACCTAAGCCGTTTTTAAGACCAAGCCATGCGGTCTTGCGCTCGTACAGCGGGAACGTCATCAAACACAGCGGCATCACAACACAGGAGGTTACGGTCAACCAGCGTCACTGCCGCGTCGACTTTTTCATCGTTAAACGAAGTCAGGCCATTCTCGGGCTACAGGCGAGTGAGCTCCTGGGACTGGTGTCCCGAACGGTGAACTCTGTAAACACGGGCAGCACCGTTCCGGTGACCCAAGAATTCTCCCACCTGTTCCAAGGCACCGGCTGTGTAAAGCGACAGTACCGAATGGTACTACGGGACGATGCCGTGCCAGTGGTCCAGCCTGCACGACGGGTGCCCTTGGCACTGCGGGAGCCCCTGCGGGAAGAACTGCAGCGCATGGAGAAGGCCAACATCATCCGGAAAGTGGATGAACCCACTGACTGGGTAAGCCCCCTTGTTATTGTGAAGAAAAAGGACGGCAGCCTTAGGCTATGCATGGACCCTAGAAATATTAACGCGTGCTTGAAGCGTGAACACTACCAGATGCCACAGCGCGAAGATATCGAGGCTGAGCTTCACGGGGCCAAGTTTTTTTCCCGGCTTGACGCTAACTCGGGGTTTCATCAGATTCCATTGGACAAAGCTACGTCAAAGATCTGTACGTTCGGCACCCCGTTTGGTCGCTACCGCTTCCTTCGGCTTCCGTTCGGCATCTCGTCAGCACCCGAAGTATTCCAGAAAACGCTGAGCGAGATATTTGACCCATTACCAGGGGTAAGGGTTTACATAGACGACATTTTGGTGTGGGGAAGCTCTAAGCACGAGCATGACGAGCGCCTCAAGGTCGCTCTCCGGGAAGCAGAACGAGCGGGCTTGACGTTCAACTTGACAAAGTGCAAGTTCGGCGTGCAGGAAATTTCTTTTCTGGGGGACGTCATAAGCGAGGCCGGAATCCGCCCCAGTCATAGGTTGGTGAGTTGCCTGCGCGAGATGCCAGCACCAACCGATAAGCTCGGCGTACAGCGGATGTTGGGTGTGGTAAATTATTTTGGGAAATATTTACCTGCGCTCAGCGAGAAAACAAAGCTTCTACGAAGTTTAATACGTAAGGACATTGTCTTCGAATGGACAGAAAACCACGCACAAGAATGGACTTCACTGTGCGAAGCACTCGGCAAGGAACCATTACTAGCAATTTTTGACCCCACAAAAGAAACTAAGATAACGTCAGACGCCTCAAGGGATGGCCTCGGATCGGCGATACTGCAGCGTCATGGTAGTAGCTGGCGTCCTATTGCCTATGCCTCTCGGGTAATGACAGAGGCGGAAAGACGTTACGCGCAGATTGAAAAAGAAGCCATGGGAATTACGTACGGCTGTGAAAAAATTCCATCACTTCATCTACGGACGGCGCGTTTTCATAGAAACTGATCATAAACCTCTTATCGCGATTTCATCGAAGGACATAGGGGACATGCCACCAAGACTACAACGTTTTTTCCTTCGCCTGATGATTTATGATTACAAACTGCAGTTTATTCCAGGCAAAGAATTGGTCCTGGCTGACATGCTCTCAAGGGCGGCGCCTGCTGCGTCAGGGGACACCGCTGGCTTTATCGACGTTCAGGTACATGCTGTCGGCATTCTGTCATCCTTAGTAAGTGAAGAAACAAAACTGCGTTTCGCTGAAGAAACTAGTAAGGATCCAGAGTTGCAGAAGGTCGTCGAAAACATATCCAGCAATAAAGGCGTCGAAGGGGAACTTAAACCGTTCGCTTCGGACCTTTCCGTGGTGGAAGGAATTTTGCTGAAAGGCTGCAAAGTTGTCGTTCCCAAGAAACTACGACCGGAAACGCTCAGACGGATTCACGAAGGCCATCTGGGCTTAAACAAGTGCAAGGCTAGGGCACGACGTCTGGTTTTCTGGCCAGGTCTAAATTCAGACATTGAGTCGCTTGTAAGGAAGTGTGCCGCGTGTACAACTTATGCATACAAGCAACCAAGCGAACCACTTTTGCTTCGTCAAGTTCCGGATTATCCCTGGTACAGGGTCGGTGTAGATCTTTTTCATTACGCGGGAAGTACATATCTCGCAGTGTTTGATGCACACTCCAACTTTCCAGAAGTCGAAAAGCTCGGTGACACTTCTGCAAGCACTGTTATCAGCAAACTGTGTGCCATCTTTTCAAGATACGGAATTCCGGTGGAGGTTTGCACAGATAATGGACCCCAGTTTTCGTGCCGAGACTTTGCCGCGTTCGCCAACCGATATGATTTTAAGCACATCACCTCAAGCCCAGAGTTTCCTCGTTCCAACGGTCTCGCGGAGAAGGGGGTACAGATTATTAAGAGGCTCCTAAAGAAAACTGGAGATGCGCGTGAAGATTTCTGGTTGGGCTTACTCGGCTACCGTTCTTCCCCTCTAGAGGACGGCCGTGCCCCGGGAGAGCTGTTGCAAGGCAGACGCCTGCGTACGCGACTTCCCGACTTCAGCTTGCAGCCGGCATCCACTGTCAAGAAGCATCGCCAGCCAGAGACCGCAGGGCAAAGACTCCAGCCGCTCTATAAAGGACAAGTCGTCCGAGTGAGAAGCAAGGCCTGGTCTTCAAAGGCTAAGGTCACGGGTACAGCTGCGCCTAGATCGTACAACGTGGAGACGGAAAATGGAACAACACTACGGCGGAACCGTCAGCATCTTCTGGCAACACCCGAAACATTCAATCGCGACTCGTCAGCTGACAGCGATGTCAGTGACTTCGAAGACGCCGGAGCGGAAATGCAACTTCATCCAAGGGCTCAAGGAAGAGCCAACGAAACTCCTCCTGCGCAGACAACTCCTCAAACGGTTCAAGGAACACCAAACGCGGCCCCACCAGCGCCTAGAAGATCTACGCGAGCTACGGTTGCACCCAAGCGCTTGCAGTACGGGCAGCATTTCGAACAAATTGTTTAGCATTGTTTCCCCTTGTCGTTTGTTAACTTAGGTTATTTTATGTCTTTCTTACTAAACAAAGGGGGATGTATCATGCCGATATCGTATCGCATGCCAATGTTATCATGCTGCTTATGCTATGTCATCTATACCACTGAGTCATGCCGTCGGTACCGCCCCCTGTTTTCGGCTATATAAACGATGACAAATAAACCTTGGTCGTTGTTGCGTTCACGAAGCCAGCAGTGTCGGACTGACTTTCTTATCAGCCGAGTGCCGGCTGATACACAATCAATCAATACGAACACCAAACACACCCCGCTACTGGACTTTGTCATCTGCGTCGTCGCTCGCCGAAAACCATGGCAAGTTTCTTGACCCTACTTTTCACAGAAATGTAGCTACACTTTGCAATTTTACAAGAAAAAACCGACCTGTTAAATACACCATTGACGAAAGCTTTAGATTGCTACTTGCACGCGTTGATTTTTACGGTTCATTTTAGTCCGAGCCGGGTGACTTTGGTCACCGTATACCTTCTTACGAAGCCGAGCCTCTCGACGAAACTGTCGTAATACATACAATAAGCACCTACCATAGCAACTCCGATTGTACGGATCTTTGACTTATTACAATTTCCCGGTTCATTGTTCTCAAACTATTCTGCATCACACACACATATATATATTCAGTCCCATATAATGTGGCACCAAAAAACATCTAGTTTTTGTTTTTCTTTTTAAGTTTTACTACATGAGAAGCATTGTCGAAATCTTAAATATCACTAGCTTATGACTTATTACTTTTACTCAGGTCCTGCTTTGGTCTACCTCAGAAAAAGAAAAAAGAACTGGTACAAGCAAGATATACACGTTGCGCTGACCCGGTAAGTAAAAACATATTCATGAGCTCGTCCCTGAAGGTTTATTTTGTATTCACTGTTAGATGAAAAGCAATCTAAGGGAGATGGGGGCTAGTAAAGTGTTCTCGCGTATGTTGATGCCGCTAATTGCGTTAAGATCTCCCGTTCTCCTCAATCGTGCTGTGCAAGAAATGCATGACGATGAGGGTGGTTGGACAGTGTTGAAGTTAAAGGTAGCGGGATTGATGTTTTCTTCCTCCTGTACCGCGCAGAAATACTTCAAAAACACTGGTGAATGCGAATACTGACGAATATGTATTTTAAACTTAAAATACATTATTTGAGGTATATTACATTTTTATGTAACGAGATATTTTAACATACTTCTGCGAAAATTGAAAAAAAAGTATTCCGGTATATAAAATGTAGATCGGGTAAGGCTGCGCGAAATGAGGTAAAACTGTGCAAAGCAATGCTGTATTTTTATTTTTATAGCGAGTTAAGTACCAATTGTACAAAAATATTCTTATTCATCCTGGCATTATGGTCAGTAAAATGACTTGACTTGAGTGAATTAAACTAAGATATTTGTCAATATTGAAATGTTACAAATGTGTAATTTCACCCCGACCCCCGGACAAATGAGACACCTAGCCAGCCAAGATGGGAAACCCTATCAAAACACAGACAGTCTAATTTTCGCACGGGGAACAATTAAAGTACATTCCGGGAGCACGACGAACTTTTAATGAGCCCACCATTTGCACGTGTTGCATTAGATAAAAGAAAACGGGGCAGTGCTTTGCTCCATTTGTCTTTGTACACCGGGCATATTGGCGATCGTAGTGCAGTTTGCAGAACTATTCAACTTTACTGGCTTATTTAGTGAGCGACGAGTCTTCAGACAATCCTCTTCACCGTAAATAGTGTTCCTGCTCGATTTCATTTGTATCACAGTGGCTGTAATCTATTCCTTGCACATCCTTGTACGGAAGCCCAAAAGGGATTTCTCCAGACACACAAAATGGTCGATTTGCTACTCTTTTTTGCAGGTCACAAATATTTGTTGTTCGAATCCGAAATGGCTTTTTCCCAGCATTTGGTATTTCTATTCCTTGAATTTCCTTGCGTGTTTTCGGGGGAATCCTTAGGCACCCCAAAGCTTTGGCTGCTGCATAGATAAACTAACTCTGCTGCTGCACACTTTCGAGTGCTTTCTTTGTGTCATTTGTGCAGCATAAAGTCCCAGCTGTTCTTTTTCTTTGTGCGTCTGGACTATTTTAGGCAGTAATAAACGAAAATTATAGCCAGGAAACTAACCCAGAACCCGTCATAAATCAGTTTACATCAGTTGATGCCGATATTGTTGAGTTCTGCCTACTGCATATACTTTTATTAAGATAATTCTATTCTTGTAACCATAAAGACCTACATTGATAACATTATGTACACTGGTAGCTAATAAAAAGACAAAAAATAAATTACTTTGGTTATTTTTTCTCCGATCTCAGCTGCACCCCTTTAGAAAAAATGCATTCCAATTGAAAATAGCACTTCAACCCTGATGAGTTATGAGACCTCTCACCGCTTCGTACCTCTTCAGCCCATCAAGCCCCTCAGCCTTCAAACCTTCAAACCACTGCAGACGTTCAGCTCAGACGTTCAGCCTGAACGTCTGAGCCCATCAACTCTTTAGAAGCCAAAATGAATAAGAACATAGATGAAAATTTCAGCTTAAAACGTTATTGGAAATTTGATTCACACATTGAGTTTTCCATGCATCTCGTAGTTCAACAATACGATAAGAACCAACGCTTACTTAACGCAGGGCGCAAGCAGCTGTAGCCAATAGTGATCAGACGAAACAGGAACAGCCGAGCTCTTTGCCACAAAGATTGTTTTTCGAACTTCTCACAATGCCACTAGGGGAATTCCTGAGATGTGCTACAGTTCAACGAATAAAAGCGTACAGGTGCACCTCACGCACAATTACACACTGAAAGTAGCATGTTAGCGAAAACCAGAAATACGCTACCAACAACCTCCGCCGTTGAGAAAACCTCAGCCCAGTCATGGTGTCGTTCCATGGTGGCGTCGCGGTGGTGTCGCCGGCGCCTTTTTCGTTGGCTGGATGCTTCCGAAGCCGGACGGACGAATAGGCGCAAGAATTAGGGCACTGAGAGACCTTTCTTTTCTCGCACCCAGCTGCTCTAGAAGATAGGTTTCACGCATGGGACGCGAAGCCGAAACTAAGCATTCGCTAGTTCTTGCGCACTTAATTTACGCCCGCTGACGACGAAAATACAAGGTGATCAGCTTCCGACTAAAGTTTATTTCGACTCATTAAAAGAGTTTCCCCTCAAATAAACAGCAGCAAAAGTCCCCCCTCCTATTTTTCCAGTCGCCTTTTCCCCCTGTGAGCGAGGACAGGGCGGGTGTCCTTGGGCGTCGGGAAAACGCCATATCTCTCTTTCTCATTCTAGTTCAACCCGCAATACACATACACAAAAAACACAGACACCGCAATTCAGGATGGGATATCGCCTCCTCAATTTCCAACACATGTTTGAGCCGATCAATAAAAATTGAACGAGTGGCTTCCCCGCCGTATATATCCTGAAGGGTCACTCGATATCTCCACCAGACCCATTAAAATGATTTTGATGGGTGCAGTGGTTTCACGGAAATGATTGAGACAGTACCCACAAGACGCTCAAAAAACTATGACGGGTCTCTTGCACCCTTCAGGAATCTTCAAGGGTAACACGGGCATCTTACCAAACCTTGACGGACATGTCAAACCACTGAAGCATTTTTAAAGAGGACGTCAAACATTTCAGAAATCCTGGCATCTCCTATAGACGGATTGTGAATAGTGAAGTGCAGAATTTTGCCACAGTTCGGCGGTTCGTCGCCCCATGAAAAATAGCTGTGTAACTTATTTCAGAACCGTGTTGCCTCCAGTTGTAGCAGATCTTGTAATGAATTAAAGCAGACAAATTCCGGCAGTGTCGTATTCGAAGGAGAGGCTTACGGGGCTTTTACCACCCTCCCCAACCCACACCCTTGAAATCCAGCCAGTCCTTAAATATACACATGCATCGGTCTATTGAGCTGCTGCCATTTTGGCTAGTTGCACCCATAGGGGCCGGAGTGGGGTCTGCAAATTTGCTATTGATTCCCTCTCCATCTCTATAGCACGAAACACATGAACCTTTAACGTGGGCTCTGCGCAACTCCAGCCGCTTCCCGCTGGGCTCACCACAGGCACATCGCGCGGCTTCATCTGCATCGATCAGGACCGAGCGACGCAGGCCGCGCGGGAATGATGTAGGGACGCAGGCACCGGTTCCTATGATACTGCCGCGCGGCACAAGCTTTTCATTGCTCATGTGTATCCTGCTTACGTGTTTTACCTCCACGTTAGCTCGTCCTCTTCGCTCCGTCACTTGCTCAAGCGTCGGCAACGCGTCAAGGGTACTTCTGAGCAGGCATTACTCCCTTTGCTTCTGATTAACGGAGTTCCTTCCGATCGTATTCGCTGACTATCAAGAAGGCTGGCCTAGCTTCCAACATGAAAGAGATTTAAAAAAAAACTGCGCAGTCTTGTAGGTTGCAGTTCAGATGCAGACGACGTTGCGAGCAGACGAGGTTGCAAAGGAGCAGACGACGCTCAGATAGGGGGTCGCGATCAGCCAATTAGGGCTCGCTGTTCTGACGTCACCGCTACTTCCTTTCTCATGCGCTGAAGACGAAAATGAGCCAACTTGCGAGTCATATTGAAGTCAAATGAACCAGCTTGTAACATATTTTAATAACGATAAGTTTCATCATCGTTGCGATTAGTGTCAAAGAAATGGAAAATGAATGGCTCTGATCGACGTTACTAGAACACTAAGTTTGAAAAGTCACCCTTGAAATCCGGACCGCTCGGAGCCTCCGAGACCGAACTAGATACGATTACAGCGCCACCCTTTAGAAGCGAGTCAAATCATGAAAGTTACTTTCTATAGCTACTCCTAGAGGACAACACTTGCCCTTGTGCGGTTTGACTGGACCGGTACGTCGTCAAGATCGTGAACCGGAGAAGAAAAGATGATGATCGAGGCGTGGTTGCTGTAAAAATGAAGAGGACAACAAGAAGGGGGACGCGTTTGAAGGAACGAAAAAGCGCTGGTCTGGAGAACGACAGACGCGACTTGGGTACGCTCCAATGGAAGTCCACCCGAGGCCTCCTCCCGGGAGTGCACCATGAACCAACGAGACGTCCTTCGTCAGAACAGCACGAAGATGTTCTTCATCTTTGGAGATAAACATGCAAAGGCACACGAGCAGGGACACTTCAAGGTCGTGAGTGCCCGGGGCGGAGACATGGTTCTAGGGGACAAAGATTATACAGTGCTTTAGGTTTGCTTATGGCTTTCGCCTTGTTTATTTATGTAAATATATGTACATTCAGTGCAATTTTGTAACCTGTTCGTCCTGTTCGTATGATACCGGGGTTCGTCTCGGTTGAACGTGACATACGTGCAGCCGTGCTGTTCTCGGATTGGCCGCTGCGGAATAAAATGACGGCGTTGCGATCGGGTCGATATCAGGATAGCTAGGTTCGACATTTGAGAACTAGTACATGGAAGTAACGTAATGGAAAAGAGGAGCGCATACTAGCAACACTCACGTCGCGGCTCTGTCCACTTTGACGCCGCTACGTCATCGCACACTTGACACCTGTCACCCGTTTGAGCGACGTTCGGAGCCAACCCCCGGCGAGCGGAAGAAGCTACGCTGTCCCCTAGGCGTGCCTACGCGCGGATTACGGGGGTAGGATTCACCACGACGCGAGCAGCAGTTTATGCGTTTAGTTAAGGAACGACAACCAATCTTGTGCGTCGCTGGCCGTCGCATCTGTTCTACTTCAAGTAAAAGTATTGAAAAACAATAAAAACCTTTAAGCGTTGTTAAAACAAACCAATTTCTTGTGTCCTTTTGTAATACATTTAGGATTTAAATGGAGAGAAGGTCGTTTTAATATTACAAGGAATGCGGTATGCGAGCTACGCGCCTTCTTTCAAGCAACATGTCGGAAAAGCCAGAATCGCGCGGTTCGCGGCTGCACATAAGAAGAGCTCCCGTTACAAGCGTTTTACGGTCTCGGCGCGTAATGAAGGCGCCGAAGCAAGCAGACGATCCGACAAAGACGCCTGCTTCCTCTCGTTGAACCCAAGAAACATTCGAATTATATGACTTAATATAAGACAGAGAAGAAGCAAGATACGTAAAAGGGACGGTATACGCACAGCGTACCCGAAAATAGCTGTGTGTTTAGAGCAGTGCCTTTCTTTTTCTTCCCTGTCTCAGGTCAGGGTATGTCCACTTTTTATAAGCTCGCCTGCGCGCTTACCTTTTTTCAGACCTACAGTGCAGTCGTAACTTGCAAGAGCAGCTACTTTCATCTTGTCTGGAATACCTCAGTAGCAAATTTCGCCGTCTTTTTTGTAAATATAGTATTGTCTAGCTGCATTTAATGTTCTCCCAAATATGGCAGGCGTTCGTGTAGATTAAGAGATATGTTACGAAATACAATCTAGAGCTAGTGGGCTGCAAAACGTGTTTAAATAAGAGATGAATATTTGATATAACATGTTATTTAAAAATGTCTAAATGTTTACGTTGTGCTGTGCTAGTCAGTGTTCAATTTTACTTTCGAGAATGAAATATTGCAACACATGTTTTCATAACATTTTAATTTTTCAAGTTACAGTTTCGCATTCTGAAAATAAAGCATTTCAAAATTAAACTAGCTCTGCAACATAACATGAACCCTGGTACACTATGTAAAAAAGGACACATACACCGAAAGGGCTCAAACACAGCTGAACTTTTTATTTTCCGAAAAGTGCTTAAATAGGCACCGTGACAAAAAGTAAGGGAGAAAGAAAAACCTGTACTATGTTGAGAGATCCTAACTGACAGAAATCCCAATACTAACACCGAGAGACAAACCTGAGTGATTTAAAGTCATAATAAAAATAACGGGATGCTCAAAAACCACAGGGGAAATGAAACGATACCCAAAATGGCAATACCCCTGGTTTAATCAACACTAAGAAATAGGTCTTTGCAGGTCTAGATATGGTCTAAAGTATTTCTCGGCTCTTTACAGAGGAAAGCCAGGTGACCTTTGTCGGTTTGGCAACCCGCAAGCATTCTTTGTCATTATCCCGCGCATTTCATGTCTTCTGCTCAAAAAATAAAAAGGCTATCGGTATCACCGCCATGCCCCCAACACTTATTCGGGGGCAGTACCGTCCGTCTCTAAACACAGCACATGAAATACCTGTGAACAGGTCCATCATGTTGCTCGACCTCACACTGGAATTTAAAGATATAAACATATGTTGGAAGTATAAATCAAGGTCGTGCAAAAGATTTGTTTTGTTGGCATCTGGACATTTCAAAACTATAAAACGCAGTTTTTCCTACAGTGCTCTTGTATCGGCCTTGAAAGAAATATTGTCACCAGAATAATGGGAAAAGTTTTGAACAGCAATTTTCCTCCCAATGTGATTCTGGGTATCCTATTGATTTCCTGTTATGCGCATGTGAAAACATCTGCGCCAAACTGTGACAGAAATCAGTTGACACAGATACGAGAGAGAGAGAGAGAGAAGACAAGAACTAAGCAAAAATTGTAGTACCTACATTCATGGCATAACCCATAAATTAAAAAGAAGTTGCTGCGAGGAAGGGCAATTAGGTTGTGTGCTCTGCTTCAAGAAAGGCGTAATAAATTAAGAAAGGTATAAAACGCAGGCGAGCTGTTGAATGACATCCATAGTAACCCTGAAATCTAGGAACAATAAAAAAAACGAACAGAAGAATGAAGTCTCTAACACAGCTTGAAATGTATTGAACACTCATCGCCTTATATACATGTCCCTGACCTCTTTCACAGTTCAAACGACCTCCTCGCCCACTACACAGTGTACCCTAACAGTGTACCACGACAGGGTACACTACACAGGTGACCGTGTCCTGAGACTAATCGTTGTGTGCTGTTTCAGTAAAAATCGGGCAAGTCGGCACGATGAACTTCCTGTCTTGTCCTTAGACAACGCCTGTTTGGTTTCGTAAACCATCCTTTCCGCTTGACCATTGGTCGCCGGATGATACGAGGCACTTGTGACGTGACGAATTCCGTTATTTTTAAAGAAGTGTTCGGTCTCGTCTGACACTAATGATGTACCATTGTCGCTAACAACCTTGCATGGTACGCCGAACGTTCCGAACAAGTTACGAAGTTCCTGAATCAGTGAGCTTGAGTTGATACTTTTCATTTGACGAACTTCCAGCCATCTTCCGAAGGCGTCAACTGCTATCAGCAACATTTTACCTTCAATGGGACCAGCGAAGTCAATGTGAAGTGTATCCCACAGTCTCGACGGTCGTTGCTATTCCGGGGATTGTGCCTAAGGTGGTGCCCGTTGGTGCTCTTGGCAAATTCTGCACGCCCTTGCCTTGGATTCGATGTCTTTATCCACTCCAGGCCACCAAGCGTAACCTCGAGCAGCTGCCTTCATTGTCACTATGCTTCGGTGTCCAGCGTGAAGCAAGTCGAGTACTTGGGATCTCGCTGTACTGGGTATCACCACTCTTATACCTCGGGTCAGGCACCCGTTGAGCGTCGAAAGTTCGTTGGCGATACTTTTGTAGGTCCTGCACTCGTTCTTGTTTAGCTCTCATAGTCTGCCGTGATCCATGGCCTGGTAGACGAGTCTTAGAACTTCGTCTTGTTCAGTGAGCTCTGCAATGCGTTCTGGACAGAGTCTACGTGTTTCTCTTCTCTGTCCCTGTCCTTGTGTGCGCAACTGTAACTATGGGCAGAGTTGTGGAATTGGCGAGTAGGCTAACCTTAGCACATCACCAGGTGGGCAGGGCTCGTCGACCCGAGCAGGTAGGGGCAGCCTGCTCAGAGCGCCTGCGTTTTGGTGTGTCCGTCCCCGTCGGTATCTCAGCTCGTAGTCGTACGCACTTAGCTTGATGCACCATCGTGACATACCCGGGGATAGGACTTGTGGTATCGGTTTTCTGCCTCCAAGTATTCCCAAAAGAGGTTGGTGGTCTGTGTAGATGGTTTCCTGTCGTCCAGCGATGTATTCGTGGAAGTGACATACTGCAGAGACGATGGCTAACCCTTCCTTATAAAGCTGAGAATAGTTTTTCTCCGCAGCTCCTAGTGTTCGTGACGCGAAAGCCACGGTAGCCTCACGTCCAAGAGCGTCTTACTGCGCAAGTACTGCTACCACACCGTAAGGGGACGAGTCATAGGAAAGCAGCAGGGGTTTGTTTTCATCATAGTGCGCAAGGACTGCGCATTTTTTTACTATTTTTTAAGTTTTTTGGAATGCTTCCGGTGAACGTCTTTCCACAACCAAGGAACATTCTTCTCCAGGAGCTTGTACAGGACTGATGCAACTGTAGCTCTGCTCTCGAGGAAGCGGTCATAAAATGCGAGCAACCCCAGAAAGGCTTGCAGGTTGGTGTTTTCTGTTGGCTCTGGAGCATTCATAATAGCTTGCACCTTGTCCTCAGTCGTGTGTACCCCTGAAGCGTCAATCCTGTGTCCTAGGAATGTAGCTTCGGTGACTGCGAACTTGCATTTTTCTTTTCTTAGGCTCAGACTGGTGATGTCTAGTTTGAATAGCACTTGTTCCAGGCGTTCAGCGTGTTGTTCCTTGGTCGCTTAGCTCATGAGGATGTCATCAAGGTATACGCTTATTCCGTCGATGCCAGCAAGTGACGTTTCCATCATCCGCTGAAAGATCGCGGGCGCTGCTGAGATCCCGAACGGAAGTCGGCGTCACCCTGTACAGTCCTTTCATCGTGTTGATTGTCAGTACTGCTGCCGTCTCATCCGTTAACTTTAGCTGCTGGTATGCTTGGCACAAGTCCAGCGTTGAGAAAACAGTTCCTCCACTGAAGTTCGACAGCACTTCTCCTGTTGTGGGTAGCGGATAGCTGGCTTTTTTTATGCGGCTTTACGGTGCTCCGGTAGTCGCCACAAAGTCGGATGGCTCCGCTCTTCCTTCGGACGAGTACCAGCGGCGTAGCCCATGCAGAGTGTTGGACTGGCTCAATTATCCCTTGACTCTGCAACTGTTGGAGCTCGTCTGCTACCACTGACCGGAGCGCAAGAGGAACCGGCCGAGCTTTGCAAAAGTTCGGTGAAGCTCCTTCCTCTAGCTCCAATTGTATTGTGGGTCCCGTGTATCCAGAGATGTCGTCCTTGAACACATTAGGATGTCGTCGAAGAACTTCCTCCACCTCTGGTGGTGCGGTCTGATGCTTCACCTGGTTGATTCCCTTCACTCGGATGGGGAGCGCGTCGAGACCAATCCCTTCCCAAAAGGCTGCAGCCAGATCCTTTCATTACCAAAAGCGGCAGGATGTAATATTTTGACTTGAAGCGTACCCTTGCTTGAAGTGAGCTAAGAAGTTTTAGGCCTTCGCCGATCCAAGTGTAAAGTTCCAAGTCGTCTTTCGTGAGCTTGGGTGGATTTTTGGGCCAAGTTGAGCGAAAAGTTTCTTCGCTGATCAACGAACATGCAGCGCCAGAGTCGACCTCGAAATGAAGTGGTTTACCCTGAATCTGAAGGGACACATGGAACTACGGAACGCTCCCTGGCGTTGTAGCTTGATCAATTTCTAGCAGGAACATCTAGATGAGCACTTTGGCTGGCTCACCGCTTCAGTCGCGGCTACATTGTGGTTAGCTTTCTTGTCAGCTGGTTTTTTTGCTGCTTTTTCTTCGCAAAGCGTGCTTTTTTATGTGTCCAAGCTTTTTGCAGTAGGGACACTGCATTTTTGAATCGGCATCCCTGTGAGTAATGGCGACCTGTACATCAATAGCACTGTCGATTGTTGCGTGGAGCAGCGTCTTTGTCTGCTGCCCCTGTCTTGTTGATCTGGAGGCCTTCTTTTTTATTGATGCTTTGTTGTTGCTTCGAGGCACTCTCTGCTCGGATGGCGATATCTAAGACACTCGAGAACGTTAATTTTTTTCGGCGAACAGGCATTGCTGCAGCAGATCGTCGCGGATGCCGCAAACAAACCTGCCACGCGACATGACGTTCAACGGCAGTTTGGTGTCCCGTTGAGGCGCTGCCGGTTGTCCAGCCGTAGCCGCTGCACCGGTTGCCTGTTGCGACGGTGGTTGCTGCAATGCCGATTCTGGCGCCGTCGTCGATGTCACACGCGTAGTTACGGAAGCCAAAATGCCGAAATTACAGTCACCCGCCAGATGTTTGAGCGCCGCAACGTAGCTGTTGATTGACTCATCCGGTAGTTGGTCTCGCCGCTGAAACTTGTACCGGCTATAAAGCTCTGATTGTCGAGGATCAAAGTGAGCACCGAGGATTGTCACGAGTTCGTCGAACTCAACGTCCCCATGTCCTTTGGGTTCTACCAGCGCTCGTACTATCTCGTAAGTTTCGGGACCGCAGAGCGTGAGTAGGGTGCTCGCTTCTTGTCCATGGCGCTGATGCCATTCGCAACGAAGTAGAAACCCAGACGTTCAATCCACGATGCCCATGACTTGTCTGAAAAGGCTTTCATTTTGCCTTCAGTAGACATGGCTTGTGGTTGGAGGTTCCAGGCGTCGCAGGCTATTGAATTATCGTCGCCAGTGGGAACTTTTGCCTAAAAATAAAATGGAAACAGAAGGTAACAGCAGAGCGTTGGGGGCGTCGAAGTCGGCGTAACAGCAGAGTCGAACGCTGGGGCAAGACAGACTTTAGGTTGCCACACGAAGCGCCTTTTGTAGCCGCGTGGGTTTCTCAAACATTCGGCCTAGAATGTATCATTTATTCCAGGCCGTAAACAACGACCTAGAATAAATAAAAGAACATTTGCTGGAATCGAACCCAGAACTTTCGCGCGACAAGTCAAGTGGGTTAAACCTTCGGCCACGCACGCGATCACTCGGCGACGCGCGTGGCATTACTCCCCCTTTAAAAAGAGCATCGCCCCGATGCAACTTGACGAGAAATGAATCAGAGAAACGAAGTTCACACTCCTATCTATCGTAGTACGGTTTGAGGCGAACGATGTGGACGACTTCCGGTCGTGGAAGGCGGCGTGATGAAGTCCGTGTAAAGGTGCGTTCACACTCTTACGACATCTTAAAACTGGGTTCTTTAAAACCTCTTACAACGAGAGGACACACTGGCGGCATCTATGGGGTAGCACTGTAAACTTGGCGGTCCGGCATATTTTCTATTTCTCTCGCGCATTATCCTTTCTTTCTTGGATGGAAAAACATTTGTGAACGTTATAAATGAGCTATTCTTATAGGTATTACTCGCATATGACCTCGAAAATCCCGAAAAACTTTCGCTCTTGTGAAATGCAGTTCCAGGGTCACCGCATAGGTGGCGCCAGAATGCCAGTGCGTTCCCTCGTCCCAAGAAATGTTAAGAAGTTTTAACAGATCTCGTCTCTCTCGGTCGTACTCGGTTGCAAGAGTGTGAACGGGCCCCTACGTCCGGCATCAACTCGTAGTTTAGATCCCCGAGTCGACGGAGCACTCTGTAGGGACCGAAGTGGCGCTTCAGGAGTTTTTCGCTGAGACCACGGAGGCGGAACGGTGTCCACACCCACACCCTGTCTCGGAGCTGGAAGTGGACGTCCCGACGACAAAGGTTGTAGCGGCCAGTGTCGACACGTTGTTGGGCTTGAGTCAGGAGTCTGGCGAGCTGACGGACTTCTTCTGCCCGTCGGCCAACCAGCTGGGCGGCGTTGCTTCCGTCGACAGCCGTTTCGTGAGGTTACATCGCGTCCAGCATTGTCGTGACTTTTCGACCATGAACCAGTTCAAAGGGTGTAACCGCGGTGGTCTCTTGCACGGCCGTGTTGCAGGTAAATGTGAGGTACGGCAACACCTCGTCCCATCTGTTGTGCTCCACGTCGACGTACATGGTTATCATGTCGGCAATGGTTTTCAGTAGTTTTTCCGTCAGCACGTTGGTCTGGGAGGCACGACGATGGCTGGTGTGACTGAGACGAAGGACTTCTTATGTCAGCTGGGCCATGATCGAGGACCCTAGGTCCGAGATCAGGACTTCGGGAGCGCCGTGCCGGTGGACAATGGACTCCATGAAAAACTTGGCGACTTCAACAGCCGTTGCTGATGGATGGGCATTGATCTCGGCGTACCATTTGAGATAATCGGTTGCGACGATTATCCATCGGTTTCCTTGCGTCGATAGTGGGAGTGGCCCAAGTAAATCCATATCGATTTGCTAGAATGGGGCACATGGCGGCGCAATAGGCTGAAGAAGTCCTGCCGGTCTTGTCGGTGGTTTCTTCCGTCGTTGACACTCGTGGCCAGATCGTGTTTAGTGGTGCACTGTGTTCGCAAGCTTGGGCCAGTAGTACTTTTCGCATATATAGGCAAGAGTCCTGCTGTAGCCAAGGTGTCCCGCCGTCAGGTCATCGTGGCAGGCTTGAAAAATTTCTTCTCGGAGAGTGGAAGGGATCACCAACAGCCACGCCCTGTTGTTGTTGCTTAAGTTCTCCTTGCAGAGCACACCTTTTCGGATGGAGAAGGTTGGCAGTGTTCTTACCAAACCACGGGGAACAGCGCTTCCTAGTCCCTCTACGCTCTCGATGAGTGCTCGCAGCTCAGGGTCTTTCGTTGGAGGGCTGCCATGTCGCTGACGTTCAGGGCGCCGAGGAAACACTCATCTTCGTGCTCTTTGGTGCAGGCAGAACCGGCCTCAACTGGGGTCCACGACAGGCAGTCGGCGTCATTGTGGTTCCGGTCGGACATGTACACCACAGTCATGTCGAACTCCTGCAGTCGTAGGCTCCACCGGGTGATCGTCCCGTGGAGTCCTTCGGATTCGCCAGCCAGCTGAGCGAGTAATGGTCCGTGACCACGCGAAAATTACTTTCATACAAATATTGGCGAAACTTTGTTATTGCCCAGACGACAGCGAGGCACTCTTTTTCAGTCGCTGGATAGTTCCTCTCCGCGTTAGACAGCGTCCGACTTGCATATGCGATGACTCGCTCTGCCACGTCCTGCATTGGGGCTACTACCGCACCCAGTCCGGTGTTCCTGGCGTCGGTGTGGATCTCTGTTTCAGCAAAGTGCTCAAAATGACCAAGAACAAGGGGCGTCTGGAGTCCTCGATTTAGCTCGTCGAATGATCGCTGGTGTGCTTCTGTCCACTCCAGCTTTACGGCGTCCTTCGTGGGGTGCGTCAGCACTGCAGGCAGCTTGGCGAAGTCTCGAACAAAGCGCCTGTAGTAGGCAGAAAGTCTGAGAGCTCTTCTCACGGCCCTCTTGTCAGATGGCGGCGTCAATGCAGCAACGGACCGGATCTTCTCGGGGTCAGGTAGAGCACTTTTGTTGTTCAGGACGTGGCCAAGCAACCTTAGTTTTCCTTAGGCGAACCGCCCCTTTGTTGGTGGCTTGAGTGACACGGCGGCGGTCTTGATGGCTTAAGGCATGGCTCAAAGTCGTCTCAGGTGTTCGTCAAAATCTCGTGGGAATAGCCCGACATCGTCCAGGTAGAGGAGGCAGCTCTGCCATTTCAGACCTGCCAGCACGGTGTCCATGACACGCTGGAAGGTGGCTGGTGCTATACAAAATCCGAAAGGCATCACTCTGAACTCGAACAGTCCATCGGGAGCGACGAAGACAGTTTTCTCGCGGTCACGTTAATCGACTTCAATCTGCCAACAGTCACTCTTTAGGTCCATCGACAAACAATATCGGGAGTGCCGCAGTCGGTCTAATGATCGTGGATACGGGGGAGCAGATAGACTTTATTTTTGGTCACTGTGTTCAGTCGACGATAGTCTACGCAAAACCTCAGGGTTCCGTCCTTCTCCTTTACAAGGTGGACACGCTCACGAACTTCTTGAGGGCTGAATGATGTCGTCGCTGAACATTTCTTGGACTTGATCTTGAATCACCTTCCTCTTTAAGGAGACTCGGTACGGCGACTGGTGGACAGAGAGCGCTTCGTCGTTGGCAACAAAACGTTTCGCGTTAGTGTTTGGCGACCTTTCCATAACGTGGCAAAACAGTCACTGTATTCAGCGGGGAGATCAACCAGTTGCCGGCGCTTTGAAGCAGAGAACTCGGGGTCGATGTCGAGCTGCGGCGGCGACGTGCTCTTCTGCGGCGACGACGAGGTTTCCTCAGAGATTGCTTTGACCACGGCTGGCGCCCGAAACTCCTCGACGTGACCCATGGTAGAACCTTTCGTTAGGCGCTGCGGCGCCTCTTGAAAGTTTATCACGACAACAGTTGTACGTCCTTCCTGGAGATCCATTACGCCTCGTGCGGCGCCAATTTCTTTTTCGAGGAGCAGTTGGACGCTGCCTTACAGAAGAGGTTCACTATGCATGGCTGTGTCGGTTATGACGGTTACGAAAACAATCAACCGCGGCGGCAGGTTCACATGTTCGGCAATGTCTCGGATCGCGGTTGACGTCTTGTTGGTCTTCACCGGCGGAAGAACAGGCTTTCGCAGTGTAAACTGGTTTGCCGCGAGGTCGATGACGGCGCCATGCTCGCAGAGAAAGTCCATTCCGAGGATAACGTCCCTCGCACAGTCTTACAGAATGATCAACTTTACCGGACAGGTCTCGCCGTGAATCTCGACGCTAGCAGTGCATCTTCCGACTGGCATAATAAGATGCCCTCCGTCGGTCCGTATCTGTGGGCCATCCCATGGCGTCGTCACTTTCCGAAGGCGTTTGGAGAGCCTCCCACTCAGGACGGAGTAGTCTGCTCCGGTGTCACCAAGAGCCGACGCGACGTGTCCGTCAAGAATAATGTTTAGGGTGTTCTTTACCGTTGCAGGAGCGTCATTTCGGTCTCTCGTTGCGTTCGAGTGGGGCCCTCCAGCGTTCGTGGAGTATCTTGGCGCCGGTCGTCTTCGGCAACTCCATCTCCAGGGGTTGCCGCGCCTAGTTTCCCCGGCGAGGAGCAAGGGGCGACAGGCTTTCCCGTCGGGGTCGGTGCATCGGCGAAGCTGGACGTCGTGGGGAAGGCGACCGGAACTCTCGGCGGGACGCAGGCTCGGGCGACTGAGGTCGTCGCAGGTACTCGTCGATCTCCCGAAAGCGTTGACCATAATGGGGGCGCGGGTCGTTCGGGTGGAACCCACGCAGCCCGACTCGTCGGCATGGGCATCGGCGGTAAGTGTGGTCCGCTTCCCCGCAGTGGATCAAAGAGTGCAACGGTCGGGCGTCCTCCACAGGTTGGTCTTTCGAGGTCCACGGTGCTCTTCGCGCGGAGCGTACTGCGGCAAAGAGACCTCTCGTCGGGGTACAGTTGAGTAAAGCCGGGTGAGAAGAGGCTGCGGACGACGAGCAACTGCGGCGTAAGTCAAAGCTGGTGGTTCCGGTGCGGCGTCGGCATAAACGTCTGACTGGAGCGCTTGCTGGACCTCATCTCGTACAATCGCGATGATCGAGAGCAAAGCTGGGTGTTCGGCGGCTGTTACAAGCTTCCTTAGTTTTTCATGGACGATGTTTCGGATGTTTTCGCTGATCCCTGGGATATTGGGATTGAGGGCGCAGCTGGACGGCGTGGGTGCAGCGACGCCAGGAACTCGGCGATAGTGGGCGGCTTGTTCTTGAAGGGCGCGTTCGATGTTGGTGGCCTCTGTGATAAAACCTTCGACGGTGGTAGGCGGGCTCCGAACAGGGCCTGCGAATATTTTTTCTTCACGCCGCGCATCAAGACCCACCGTTTTTTCTCTTCAGGAGCGTTTGGGTCGGCGCGAGTCATCAGATGCAGAACGTCTTCGACGAAGCTTGTGACTCTATCGGTCAGCCCTGGGGTTCTCGCTTGCAGGAGTTCTTTGGCACGCTGTCGTCAATGCTGGTTGGCAAAGGTCCGTCGCAGCTCTGCCTGGAATTCTTCCCACAACGAAGTCGACGATTCGTGGTTCTCGTACGAGGTGCGAGCCGTGCCTTCCAAAGCAAAGTACACGTTCTGTAGGCTTTGCTCAGTGGTTCATCCAGTATGGCGGGCTACACGTTCATAGCGCAGAAGCCAGTCCTCCACGTCCTCGTGGATGTCGCCATGGAAGTTCGTTGGTGTTCGTTGGTCGACGGGCAGGTCGACGACAATGGCGGCGGTCGGTGTCTGCGACGACTGGTGGTCCATCGTCGGTCTCGTTGGCTGCTTGATCTTGTTTGGCAGCAGTCCGTATTTCGGGTGTAGGCCCTCGGTGCGGCGACATACTCGGGTCTTGGTGGTGTCTTCGTTGGGTTTTCGGGGATTGGAGTCGGACTTGCACTGCGGGCCCTCGGAGGGGTATGCTGCATGTACATGTGTTACCCGCACCTCCACCAAAATGTCACAAATTATCAGACAAGGAAACAAAAATTAACTAAAGAAACTGACAGATTTATTGGGCCGAACTTCTGCCTAAAAATAAAAAGGAAAGAGACGGTAACAGCAGAGCTTCGCGGGCGTCGAATTCGGTGTAACAGCAGAGTCGAACGCTGAGGCGAGACTGACGGCGGCTTGCCACACGGAGTGGCTTTTGCAGCCGCGTGGATTTCTGGAACTTTCGGCCTAGAACGTTCGGCGCGTAGAACATTCGGAACTTGATCAGACGAGATTGTTCTCGAACTAATGAGAACGCCAAGTTGAAAAAATAAATAAAAGATCATTCGCTCGAATTGAACCCAGACCTCTCGCGCGAAAGTCAAACGCGTTAACCCTTCGGCCACGCACGTTTTTTTTTCTTTAATGCTTGCTTAGACATATTTTTACAATAGAAACAAAAAGGAAAGGCTAAAACTCTTCAGCCCCACGAAGGCCGTGGTGGTTTGATAAATTGTTTTAAAATTGGCCAACTCATCCAACTGTGGTAACCGTTCTGGAGGTTAGGCAAGGGCGCGATAAACTTCTCTTACATAGAGAATATTTTCAATAGAGGTTTCACGCACAGTGCGAACATTCACGTCTGCGTGTCGTAAACTCATTCTCGTTTGTCAGATACTGTGGAGGCTCAATAGCATAATCATATCATACGGAATTTTATCTTCATTTTTCACAACCAAAAAAACGAAAACCGCGTGGATTGGCTGGTATATCTTTTTTTAAGGGTGTGCTGGAGCATATCTCAATTGAACACAGCGTGCTAGCATACGATAAACACGTGTTCTACGGTTTCGGCTCTTAAAAATATTAAAGAATATGTGAACCAAGGGATGAATAAACCTTTTTCCTCCAGCGAAGGTCTCACCAGGAAAACACCACAATGCAATTGAAAGACA
This sequence comes from Ixodes ricinus, assembly GCA_037355805.1. Lineage (NCBI taxonomy): Eukaryota > Metazoa > Arthropoda > Arachnida > Ixodida > Ixodidae > Ixodes > Ixodes ricinus. The sequence continues at coordinate 201,636 of JAZHYW010010929.1, read as the reverse complement.
AAGGTTTTAAAACTCGGCCTGACCGGCATTCTTTTCACGGTTTTTAGTGCGTCTAAGTCACTGCCGCCACAGTATAATGATCGATACAATGGTATAGGAAAGAAAACATCGACTAAATCATTATACAATTTTTTCCTTGAAACTGTAGCCACATTTTTCATAAAAAGTTCACTTTCAACATGCGGAAAGGCAATCAAACTTCTCTCATGTACCCACGAACACCTGTGCCTATCACAACACCAGATGACACAACAAATCCTGGCAGAAAATTTTTACAGGAGCGCTTGAATTGCAGTCCGTAAATTAGGGGTTTTTTGATTCCGAAGAAACATAAATCTAAAAACAATTTGCCTTATGAAGCAATGAGATAGCCCTAGTAAGCCACTTCGCACTGAACGAAAAAGATTTGTGCGGGCACAGCGCTCCCACTTCGAGTTCCGTATGAAAACAAAAATAACTCTGTAGACCTTCTGCATATTGGCACGAGACATATAGAGCTCCTGTAAAACATACCAAACCTTCGTTATAAAAAAAAACAAAAACATCACACACAGTGGAACGCGAGAAAATAGACAAATCCTCCCCCTCCACCCTTCCGCCTTTGTTCTAACGCTCTCAGTTTCTTCATTCCAGTATGAAGTGCTGTCACGATAATGCACTAACAACACACCTAGATGCTTGGTAGGTAAACTTTCCCACCTAACATTCATAAGAACATCCGGTTTACTATCCCAATCACCGCGCCAGAACCCCACCGTTTTGTCCAAATTAATGACACTCCCGTTTTTCGCCCAAAAAGGAGAGGAAACATTGACGATTTCGGGAATACTTTCTTGATCTACGCAAAAAACCGCCAGATCATCCGCATATGAGAGGACTTTTACTTCACTCGTGTTTAGCTTAAAACCACGTTTGTTAACGTTCCGACGAAGGCTCGAACAAAACGGTTCTAAAAAAATTCCAAAAAGCAAAGGCGAAAATGTCGCCGAACTGAACAACGTATCTCAATACTTACTGTAGCAATCTTATTCATAACTAAACTTGTAATGCAACTTTATAAGCCATTTTCAAACCTTTAAAAAAATGGACCCAATATTGGCGTGTTCCAATATACGAAAAAGTACTCGGTGCGAAACACGATTGAACGCTTTCTTAAAGTCGAGTTGCTACATTGCAACTCGGCCTTGAAAGGCGTCGCAGGCATTCTAAAACGCTTCAACCTACATGTATATTCTTGCAAATAGTACGGCATTTTATGCGGCACGTCTGATGCGGTCCTACCAGTATTTTAATAACCCTTTGTAATGTTTTTGCTCAAATCTTCATGTAAAATTTATAATCTACAATTGTTAAAGTAATCGGCCTGTAAGATCCCACAGACAAGAGTTCCACCGAATCATTGTACTGATGGATAAGCACAGTGTGCGTCCTAAGAAAAGATAGGGGCTACATCTGCTTCTCATAGGCCTCGGTAAGTACCTCATACAGCCCAAGCGCCACCTCATCCTTAAAATATTAATAAAAATTGGCACCAAGGCCGTCCGGTCCTGGCGTCTTTCCACTTGTCAGCTCATCCATGGCCGCTTCGACTTCCCGCACGGTGATAAGCACCTCTAGGCTATCGCACACCTGCTGTTCTAGCTGGCGCTGGGGCGTAAAAAACAAATTTTCCGCTTCGAACCCGTCATCTACTGTCACCATACACCCAAACAGACTTGGATATTGCTCCATAAAAACCCTTTCAATTACCGCCCTGTCACGAGTCACCGTAGTTCCATAACAGATTTCCCTGATATCGTTACGTTGCGCATACCACTTTTCATCGCTTAGCGCGCGCTTCTTCGGAGCTTCACCCATCCGCCGCTTGTCGCTTCGCGCGCTTCTATCGCACCTCTGTATTTCTCGACATCGATCAGTTCTAGTTTACTTTTACAATATTTTATTTCGAGCATAAATCTACCGGAATTTACGTTTTCTAGGATTAAAAACCGTTTAACTGAGGCCATAAACCATCCTCTTCTTTCTTTTTCTGACAGTTAAGGGCACTGCTTCTCTCGACTGCAGCCATCTTTACTTCTTCCTTTTAAAAAGTCCTAACGCACAGCCCACAGTGTATGATTGTTACTGTATAAATCTTCAAAAGGTTTGCTCACACCTTCTTTAAAAGGCTCATCTTAAAGAATACTACTGTTGAGCTTCCATAGTGCCCAGTCTCATTTTGCTGATTTTGCCATATTGCCACGAGTAAACACGACTAACCCATGATCACTGAAAGACACGTGCTTAACAGAGTAATTGCTACAAAGAGGTAAAATATCGAGCGAGACATATACCGTATCCAGCCTCGCATGACTCCGGCCTTGAAAATGCCTAAACTGTACATTTCCCTGATTCATACAGGGCGCAACGTCCTCTAGGAAATGCCCCGAAACCGGGTCATTCAAAGAAAAGGAACTTGAGTCTCCAACAGGAACATGGCTGGCTCGATCTTGTGGCCTACAAACGCAGTTAAAATCACCAAAAAAAAATAATCACTCGCACGGCATCGAGTTTCGTACTCAGAATAAAAAAAAACACTTTACGTTAACTTTTGAGATTCGGCGCGTAGACACAGAAAACGCGCCACTCAGCGTTAGAAAAATAAATCGCCGTAGAGAAATCGACCGGAACCAGAAATATGCACGGCTGTTTCTACGGCACCAAACAACCGCCGAATAAACCAACACCCGGCGGAAAACCCTACAGCTGGCGACACGCAAACATTAAAAAATTCTGAAAAGTTCGCATAATTCGGTTAGTCTGTTCAAGGCTTTTAATTTTTGTTTCTTGAACGGCATTAATGCCAAGCTCATTCTCAGAAAATAAACGTCTCAACTGGCACTGTCTGCGCCTGGCTCTCAGGCCACAAACATTAATCGTGGCAATGCGTAATGCTGCCTCGAGCCGTATTTCCATTCAGGAAGAAGGAGACCGTTTGGTGCCAACCTTGAGTTCTGATAGGTTGGCCGTCCGACGTGCGGACTACGACGCGCGAAAGGCACCGGGCACGCCTAGTCAGAATGGTGGCTGCGCCACCTCTGGTCATTCACAGTACAGTTCGGTTGGTCATTCACAGGACAGTCCGGTTGGGGTCGACCGGCAGACACATCTTCCCCTTCACCTGGAGGCTCCCGGCTTGCAGAAGCTTCGCCTTGCCTCCAGCGTTCGCAACTTGAGCAGCCAGACGTGGCCTATCTGGTACGCTCCCAGAACCACCATGTCTGACAAGAAGCCCACCTGTTTCAACGGGTCCCGGAAGTCCTCGAGGCGTACCGCCTCGAGGACTTCCGAGACCCGTTGAAACAGGTGGGCGTCTTGTCAGACGTGGTGGTTCTGGGAGCGTACCAGATAGGTCTCCCTTCGAGGTCAGCGTGAAGGACCACGCTGAGTTTCGCCGCTTGACTGGTGGGCAATGTCGGCAGCGGCAGGCGATGATCCTTCAGAACGGGGGCAAAGTTATTAGGGAGTTTTAGCGAGTCGTTTTTCAAGCACACGGTTCCGAAATAACGAACGGTGCAGCTGGTCCGTTCCGTGAAACTGTACGTCAAATTTGACAGACTTTAGCGAATCGTGAAAGTGGCGCGACTGTGTAAACGATGATGATGATCCTGTTTAACGGTGGTGCCATCTTCTAGTAAACATGTGAAACATTCTGCAACGTCTAAATCTGTGGCCGACACCGTGGTGGCGGCTCGTGTTTCCGGCATACGACTGATGTAAACAAGACGGCCGACGTAACATTTGCCGGTCGTAATTTCAAGAACTGCGAGGCTAGATAGAGTAAAAAGTATTTGAACGACCGTAAAGGTATGTGGTGTGTCTCCGTCATCTTGAACTTCAACGATCGTTCACGTTGTGTGCCGTCGAACCAAATCGTTTCGTTTGCTCGCGGTGGCCACGGCAGCTAGTCTGTCCGCAGATCGCAAAAATTTACTAGCGTGCGCAGTTTACAGCATTCATGATCGCTTACCATTGTGAGCAATCCTCGAAATTAACTGGTTCAACCTCTCAAATGAAGCAGACTAACAGGACGGCAAATCGCCTCCCGCTGTCCTAATCCTAACGCTCGGCTGGATTGGCGAAGGCGGTCGCCCAACCGACCGCCATCTTTTTTTCCCGAGTCGTGAACGGTGCTGGCTGCGTTGCGGTGACGATTCCAGCGGTCGGAATGGGAGAAACGAACAAGAAGAGCCTCCCGACGCACCGAACGACTAGCGCGCGCATGCGCAGTGGCGTCGCCGATGCGTTCGAGGGCGAACCGTTCGTGTGGAAACGACCTGTTAAAACTCCGCATTACCGCGGCCGATAACGGCCGCCGCCGCTGGCGAGGAGGGATGCATAACATGTCCGTTCGTTATCGCCTCCAGAAGTCTCGGCCACGCACACGATCGCTCGACTACGCGCGTGGCAATATGATGAGAAGAAACCACTTCCTTCAAACCAAAAATAATGTGGCGGGCGGAAGGATGCACGTTTTAAAAGTCACGACATACTACCTAGAGCACACGCTCGTGCAGTCGGAGCACAGGGGTGGATTCAGAGGGGGTTGTCGGTATGTATTGCCCCCCCCCCTTTGAATTCTGCATGTGTCAAAATTTAGACCATGGAAACGGGGGAAGGGGGAGGGGGGTCTTAAACGTATGGTAAGCAGACCAAAAACTTGACCCCCTCTCTAGGAATACATGCGTCCGCAACTGGCGGAGCACACAAGTCCGCACCTCTCATTTATAAAACGGCATATCCACACCGTACTGGCGTTACGCTGTATTCTTTATAACACACATGGAGCTGATTTTGAGTACGTAACACGAGCCTACTTAGCACCATCATGTTGAGGGCGTAGAAGTGCTTGCGGCACAGTACACCAACTTCGTGGCAGTGGAATCGTTTTTAGACGGGCCGACGATGGCGGTCATCGTTTCGTTCACGCAACCGATGCCACCGAATATCCTACCTAGTGGCCTGAGGCCCGTCTCCACGTCGTTCCTCTCGCTCAGCGTCTAGGGGAAGCGGTGCCAGCCGCGCCGGTCTCCCACAACACGCACGATAGAGACGGACACGACGCGGACAGAGACACTAACTGCCTTGAGTCCCACGCTACGTGCTCGTCGCTCGCCACCAAACTTTGTATGCACTCCGTGGAGTAAAAACGAAGTGTACAACACTTGAAGCTCCACAGCCATGAACATCTACGAGCTTCGTTTTGCAGTCTCTTCACCTCCCGTTCCTCGCACCAACGTTGTCTCGCGCTGGCGGCGCTGCGTCGCACGTTTGCAATCCTCCGTGAGCTCGAATGCAGCGCGGTGTTGCCGTTAAGTCTTCCCGACGAAAAGAATAACTAAATTAGTTGAAAAGTGGCATAATCACACGACGACGACGCGATTTGGAAAATATTACCAATGAAGGACACCTACTCAGGAGCTAGGACGTTTTCAAACATACTCGGTACAAAACAAAACATCAAAATGTTGTCACGTCCTGTAGCCGACTCCGCCCAGTTTACTCGACTCCGACCACATTTTTTTCTAGGGAAATTACATCACTCTTGCTTCCAACCAATCAGACGTGAAGACGTCCCTTTGGTGTACTTTTAAAAGGAAAATGCACAGTGTCGAACCTAGCTATCAAGTTCTCCATTATGTATCGTAGCTACTTTCTCAAATTGGGGTCCTAAGGCAGTGTCCCCGGTAAGTTGTTTTAACAACGTTGAATCCGATGAATCGAGCAATGCGGCAGACATCATTGTCTCGGAACCACGAGCTCAGAACTCGGAAATTAAACGAGGACGCTGAAGCGTGCGACGTCGAGAGAGCCACGTCTGCAAGTGCGTGCAAGAGGGTGGTCGGTTTGCGCCAGTTTTGTAGCAGACCCCTGAGAGAAAGTGGGCAGTTTACGTCACGAACCTTTCAAACATGGCGGCATTCGCGAATGAGCGAATCCGAAGTTTTCAAACTGAAGTCGAATTCATCAACGAAACTATCGTGTTTTTTACAAACCAAATATAGCATAAATATAATGACATCCATTGAGTTCTAGCGATATGAATACATTAGCTATGATTTTTGTGTGTCCTAACCTTTCTTACCTTTACGAATTCAATCTATGTAAGAACTTAAGACTAGAAAGCAGAAACATACTGACGTTTCAAGAAATTTATTTGCATTGAACCAAGCGAGCCGTTTCTCTTAATCCGACGTAGGGAGCCTTATAAGGTTGTTTGTTGTAAGACAGAATTATGGATTACATATGCTCTGTTGTGCTTCTCCCAAGCGGCTAAATTTTCTTATCAATAAATAAGTTTGTATAAATTCCACTTTCACTCAGAATTTCCGTTATTTTATTCGCAACGTCTGTTGCTCGTTTCTGTTTTGAAATTGTCAACGATTTTATATTTACTGTATGTGCATACGATAAAGTTCGGTAATGTGATTTTATATTTCTAGTTAAAAAATAAGGAGAAGGCAAAAAGTAAATTAGTTTTTTGCCTTTGCTTAAAAATATAAATTACTTTCTAATTTGTGTACGAATGTAATTTGCAATTTAATTTTAATATAAATCAATGCTGCAGTGTGAGCATGTGTTGCTGAAGGACGAACTTCGTTGTAGAGCACGACTGCACAGTAGGATAGCTCAAGGCGTGGCGCTTGCCACTGCAGCGTCGTCTTTGCTCGCACTTCTGATGAAATGAAACAGTATGAAGAAACCGACACAGCGCGGCAATACATTTTTTATTTAAAGAAAGCTGGAGGTGGTTGTCACGCCCGCGATTGTATCAATTAACTGCGCAGCGACCTGCTTCTAAACTGCTTCTTGAACAGCAATTAAAAATACATGCGCGCCAACCCTTGTGCTTTCTTCTGTGTTTGAAGCAAAGTTCCAAAATGCACACAGCTCCTTTGATTGTTTTCTTGCTTGATAAGTATAAAAATACAAACATATATGAACACGCTGCCAGAACGTGGTCGTTAATTATTAACAAACGTTGCAGCGATTCAATGTTGAAATAAGAAAAATTCAAGACTTTTTTCTCTTCTGATACTTGTATAAGTTACGCACATAAGCACGTTAGAGTAGTACAATTAACAAATACAGCTTGTGGGCATCTGGCGGATCCCCAGCCCATATGCCTGACTACGGGGGGCAGTTGACGGACTTTCCCGCTTGGCGGCGGAGTCAAGCCGGCCACGCGCACATCCCGCGGGCCGCCTTGATAAGGCGGATCAGAGGCGGCGCACAGAGAGTCGCGGCCCGAACAAGGGCCGCCGGTAAAGATGCTGGTGTATTGACCGCCTCGTCCTTGTTCAATTTAATGCTGTTTCTTGTTGCTAAAACCGCTGCTCCGTGTCATTCCCCCGGTTCGGCTATACAGCAAGGCAAACCGACCACAAGCTCTAGCACCTTATAATTTGCCTTCACACCACAGGGGTCTACTCCCAGTAAAAACATAACGGCACCATTTCCAATCTTGGACTGCCCGATGTAAATATGACAAACTACATTTCCTGAGGACTTCAACGGAGGTCACAGAAAATTAAGATTGTAAAATGTAATGACCCACCAGTTCTCATCTTCACAAAATCAAACAAGGTGCAGTCTCAAGCTCCTTGCTTTTTGCTTATCATGCGGTCTCAAATACAAAGTAGGATCAAACCGTTGGACATGACCTCACGGACGTGTTACATGCATATATATCTCCTTCTAGAAATGGGCATTTTGAAAAAGTCAGGCGGATTAACGAATATTTTGGCTGTACACTGTAGTTTCAAATTTTGTTTATTAAGAGCTAATCTTTACCCAATTACCATCAGCAAATTTTAACATTGGTTTCGCGTTCTGAAAATGTTGACATCATCATGCAAGCCCCAAATACAAAACAAAATTCAGGCAGAGCACCGGGTAGAGAGAGCGGTGATTATGTCAAGACTCAAGAATGGCTCAAAGACTTCTAGAGGTCGCTATGCCGCCGGGAAATGGTTACAATTTGAATTAAGTTTAATGGCCAAGCTATTCTTTGTAGTTTCATTTCAGTGCTCAGAGCAGAAACATCACGCTAAATTTATTTTTAAAGTGAATGTATAAACGTTTGTTGACTGAATTATACCTGGCAATCATGAAGTTGCGATTAAACAACTATGAAACCAATTGGACAAAATAAAACTTCACAAAACACTTACAGCCCGAACTCAGCGTCATATAGTCAAAGATGAAAGACAAAGAGGCGGGAGAAAAGGGAATGAACTTAAGATTTAGGGCGGGGGGAAACTTGTGGCAAAAACGAAAAAGAGTAGAACAGACATCAAAAATGCTGCACCGAGCATCAACGGTGGCAGCAGCAAGCGACTGTACTTCAACGTAACAGCTCGCTATTACGAGAGAAAATTAGTGAATGAATCGTCAATATGTCGCTCGGCTCTCGGCTCTTAATTTATTATGCTCGTCATGTCGAATATTCGACTTAGAATATTCGGGAAAGAGCTAAAGCGAGAATGACTAGACAATGTAATTTCAACTTTTTTTATCGTTTACGCTCGGCTTAAGAGTGCACGTAAGTCTTCGAGATGCAAGGCGAAGCGTATCGCCTTAATCACGCACGCGGCATTACTAACCGATTTAAAAGCGGATCGCCCCGATGTAACACAAAACAAAACAAAGAAATAGTAAGCTAAAAACGTCCTCTGAAAACGAAAAGTGCTTAGTGCTACCGTGCGTAGAACGGCTTGAGTCGAACGATGTGAACCACCTCGGGTCGTGGTCGGCCCCGTGAACTTCTTTTTATTCCGTTGGGCACCACTTCGTACTTGAGCTCCCCGAGGCAACGGAGCGCATTGTACGGTGCGAAAGACCGTTTCAACCGTTTTTTGCCGAGGCCTCGGCGACGATTGGGTGTCCAGGATGGAAGTGATTGTCCCGACGGCAAAATCTGTCGCGGTCAGCGCCGACACGATGCTGGTCTTTATTGCAAAGTCGGGCGAGCTGGCGGACTTCTTGGGCCAGTTGAGCAATAACCTAGACGTCGTCCCTCCCATCGTCAGCTGCCTCGTGGGGCAGGAAAGCGTCCAACATGGTCGTCACTTTTCGACCATATACCAGTTCGAAAGGTGTAACTACAGTGGTCTCTTAAACAGCCGTGTTGTAGGCACACGTGGCGTAGGGTCGATCCTCGTCTCAGCAAAGCGTCCAACATTGTTTTTCACTTTTCGACCATATACCAGTTCGAAAGGTGTAACTACAGTGGACTCTTAAACAGCCGTGTTCTAGGCACACGTGACGTAGGGTTGATCCTCGTCCCACATCTAGTGCTTCACGTCGATTTACATGGCGGCCATTTCGGCGATGGTCTAATTTAGCCGATCCGCCAGCCATTTGTCTGTGGATGGTACGCTGTCGTTCTACTGGGTGATTCAAGGAGACGCCAGGCTCTTTAAATCGACCGCAAAATTCGGTTTCTTGACCTATCGCGCTACGATTCTGTGCAGCGTTGCCCACAGATGGTGCATTTTTTTTTGTAAAATTTGCAAAGAGCGAATTTACTTGAGGGAAAAGTAAAGAAAGAAAAAGGATTAGCTCCTATGGAAACGCAGCGACGCCACCGGTCCTCAAACAACACGGCGCCGTTTCGCACGAGAGACAAGAGATGGCGCAAGCGGCCGCGACGCCAACTGCCGCTAAAGAACGAACATGCGACGCCGAGACCCGGCGTCTTTAGCAGACAAGGAACTGCAGTTCGTTGTTGTTACCGCGCCTGTTTTGTTTCTGCGACTGTCGCCACCTGCGGAACGCGCGCCGCATTTTAGTCGAAAAGATCGCCTGCTAAACACGCCGGCTCTCGGCGCCGTATGCTCGTTCGTTGGCGGCGTTTGTTTGCGTTTGATGGCGACGGCACGAGTCTTCTCTGCATCTGCGCAAACACCATCGCTGCTTAGCACGAGCCCTAAGAACTTCAATTCGTCATAGGCGAACCGACACTTCAATGACTAGAGGGTGAGTCGGTCGGTTTGTATAGCTTGGAGAACTGCTCCGAGTTGTCTCAAGTGCTCGAAGAAGTCGCTCGCAAACACTGCGACGTCGCCAAGGTAGACTAGACAGCTCTTCCTTTTCAGTCCTGCCAGCATGGTGTACATGACAAGCTAGAAAGTTACTGGTGCGTCCATAAACCGAAGGGCATCACCTTAAACTCCTACAGTCCATCCGGCAAAACAAAGGCTGACTTCTCTAGGTCCCGTTCTTCTACTTCAATCTGCCAGTATCCACTCTTCAGGTCCATTGGGGGAAAATATCGAAACTGGCGCAGCCGGTCTAACGTGTCATTTATGCGGGGAAGCGGATAGATGTATTTCTTGGTCACTGCGTTCAGCTGCAGGTAGTCGTCACAAAACCTAAACGCTTCGTACTTCTTAACCAGTGCGACTGGAGAGGCACACAGACTGCTTGAAGGCTGGATTACGTCGTCGTTCAGCACTTCTTGCGCTTTGTTTTAAATTACCTCCCTTTCTTTTACGGAGACCTGGCGATAGATGCACACGGAGCGCGCCGTCCTCGGTAATGGTGCGATGCTTCGCAATGGCGGTTTGGCGCGCCTTGAATGACGTCGTGAAGCAGTCCATGTATTCGCTGAGGAGATCCCTCAGCTGCCGTTTTTTCGGGTCTAGAGACTTGGCGTTAATGTCTAGCTGCGCTGGCGGTGTCATACTTTGCTGAGGTGGTGATGATTCGTCAGCAATCGTGGCGATTTCGGCAGAGTTCTGGAGTTTCTCGACGTGACTCACAGCGGCGTCTTTCGTGAGATGTTGTGTTTCTTGTCGAATGTTTGTCACGAGGACCACGGTGCGTCCATTTCGAAATTCAATAACACCCCTTGCGACGCCTATTCCTCTTCCCATGAGCAATTCAAACTTGCCTTCCAAAATAACTTCGCCGTAGACAGCTGCATTGGTCATGGCGGGTACAACAAGAATTGATCGCGGCCGGAGTTTCATGTGGTCGGCAGCGACTCGGGCTGCGTCTGACGTTGTTTAGGGTTCCACTGGGGCGGAACAGGTGTCCGCAGCGTCAATGTATTCACTCCAAGCTCGATTAGGCCGCCATGTTCACACAGAAAGTCCATGGCGAGAATGAGGACGCTGGCACAGTCTTCTATAACAACGAATTTCACAAGGCAGGTCTCGTCTTGAATCACGACTTGGACAGTGAGCCTCCCGACGGGCGTAATATGGTGTCCTCCGGTGGTTCGAATTCGTGGGCCATTCCAGGGCGTCGTAACGTTTTGCAGGCGGATAAAGAGCCTCCCACTCAAGACTGAACTGTCTGCTCCGGTGTCCATGAGGGCCGATGCGTCGTGGCCGTTTATAACAACATTTAGCTTCTTAGACACCGTTGCAGCAGCGTCGTTGCGATGCGTGGCGTCGGGAGAGTGGGAGCGATCCGGCGTTCTTGGAGGTTCTGTACATCGGCCGCCTTTGGCAACACCACCTTCAGGCGTTGCCGCACCTAGCTGTTCCGGCGGCACAGAGCCGCCGGAACAGCTAGCTCGGCAGCTTGGTCGGTCGTGTCATGGCGCGACCGACGTAAAGGCGGTGCGGAACATCTGGGGGACAAAGAACGGAAACCTCGTGGGGCTATCGGTGCCGGTGACGGAATATCACGTAGGTATCCTCGATGTCGCGAGGGCGTTCGCAATATCTTGGGCGGTATGGTTGGCGGTATGCGTACCTCCGTTAACGTGGACAGCCTCACCTTAGTGGTAGCACTGTGGGCGCCTGTCGGCTGTCCTTACACGTCGGTCTTCCTTGCCACACCTTGCTTCTCGTCGACCGTGCACCCCATCTTCCTGGCGTCGGGGACTCTGCGGCGCTGGAGGTTCACGTCGGGGGTGCGCCATATTCAGACGTGGCGCTGGTGGTGCTCCGAAGGACCATTGCGGCGTAGCATAGGGCAGGCTCCTTCTGTGCTGCTGCGGTGACGGTAGTATCGGGCTGAAGGGCTCGGTGAGCATCCTGGGACGAGATCGGCAACTGACAGTGAGGGTGGGCGATCTGCAGCAGGTGGTATCTTGCGGAGCTTTTTCGGACAATGTCGAGGATATTTGTCAGAATGCCGTCGACACCGGTGGTTTTCAGATCCAGTCGGGAAGATGCGACGGTTGGAAGAGTAGGCACGCCGGCAAGTCGATTGTAATGGATTCGTCGGGCCGACAGCGCAGGCACGATGTCGGTGGCTTAAGTCACAAAACCGTCGACGGTTTTCGAGAGGTTGCTGGCAAGGCATCCGAACATTTCACCCTTCACGCCACGCATCCAGACGCAACGCTTTTCTGTTCGGCAGCCTCCGAATCGGCTCAGGCACTTAGGCGCATGGCATCTGCAACGAATCCGGTTACGCTTTTGTTGGGGCCCTGCAACCTTGCTTGGAGAAGGTCCTCCGCTTGCGGATGGCGGTGGTGGTCGATGAGCGTCAGTTACCATTCGGCGGTGCAGGACTCTCATGTGTAGTGAAGGAGGCTTCATGGTTTTCAAACCAGTGCCTCGCAGTGCCTTCAAGCGTGAAGTGCAGTTTGCGAAGACACTGCCCAGTCGGCCAACCATTGTGGCGGGCTACTCGTGCATAGTGTTGCAGTCAATCCTCGATGCCCTCGTGGACCTCACCATAGAAATGCTTCGGAGTCCGGGGTGGGACGGTCAGGTATATTATTGCGGCGGCGGACGGGGTCTGCGGCGACTGGCTGTCAATCGTAGGAATCGTTGGCTGCTTGTTGTTTGGTGGTGAAAGTCAGAATTCCGGGAGTAGGCCTTCGGTGCAGTGGCCTCCTTGGGTCTCAGTAGTTACTGCGGATGGTCCTCTTGAGTGGGCAATAGGGCTTGCGCTGCGAGTCCTCGCAGGGGTACGCTTCATGGGCTGCGTTACCCAGCGCCTCCACCATAATGTCATGAATGACAATTGATGAGACCACTAAAACTGAAGCAAACTAGGCGTTTAATAGAGCAAACTTGTATTCAAAATAATATAAAAAGTTTTGCGTCGCAGGCGTGGATGGCGACGAAACAGCAGTATCAAAAACTGGGGCGAGATTTTCATTCAATCATTTATTATTCCTTGAGGACCCGTTAGGGTATTATACAAGGGGGTCAATAACACACTAATAATCATCGTTTAAAATGAATATAACACTCACGGAGAGGAAGTCAGCAATACAGGTTAATCAAAGAACAACAAAATACAAGAAGTTATCAACATTACACAATATTATTAATATTTTTAACGGTATACACTGTGAACAGTAAAAAGGAAGAGAAAAAATTAGCATATAGACAGGTTTGTAAGTTCAAGGTAATTGATCAATTCTTTGGCAAATCTATCAGAGTTAGTCTCGGTTACAACGCTATCGGGTAATTTATTCCAGTCCTTGATTGTCATGGGCAGATAGGAGTTATAAAATGCTACAGTTGAACTAAAAATCGGGCGAACTTTGCGGGAGTTATCATGGCGGAGAGATATGCTGTGGGGTGGAAGGAAGAGGGATGCTCTAATAGAGGCATTGTTATAGTATAATTTATGAAACAGGGTTAGTCGAGAGAGAATGCGCCTAAATGAGAGTGAGTGAAGGTTAGCTTTGCTCCTTAGGCCTGTTACGCTAGTGAAACGAGAGTAGTCTGTGAAAATGAACCTTAAAGCTCGGTTTTGAATTGCCTCTAATTTCATAATGAGGCAATGCTGCCATGGGGACCATACAGAAGACGCATACTCTAGACGAGATCTAACAAAGGTTATGTATGATAATTGTTTAATTTCAGGTGAGGCGAGTTTGAGGTTACGCCGAAGATATCCCAATGATGAATTAGCCTTAGATAAAATAAAATTAATGTGAGTTGCCCAAGATAGATCACAGGTTAAATGAACGCCGAGGTATTTATAAGATGTACAGGGATCAATTGTTGAGTCGTTGAGTTGATATGAAAAGAGTGATGGGGACTGTGATCTGGTGAAAGACACTAGTTTAGTTTTATTTACATTAACTGTCATTTGCCATTTTTGACACCATTCTTGTAGTATTAGTAAGTCAGCCTGTAAGAGTAGGTGATCATTATTATTACTTATTTGTCTGTATAGAGCACAATCGTCAGCAAAGAGGCGAATTTCAGATGTTAGGTTAGCGGGAAGGTCGTTAACGTATATTAAGAACAGCAAGGGGCCCAGAACACTGCCTTGGGGTACACCGGACGTTACACGAGAAAGAGGTGAACGGGACTCGTTTACAACAGTATATTGTGTACGATCGGATAGGAAATTTTTATCCAAGTGATTATTGAATTATGAATACGCAGTTGGGTTAGTTTTTGTAGCAGACGTTGGTGGGGCACTTTATCGAATGCTTTAGAAAAGTCTATGAAAATGACGTCGGTCTGTAATCTCTTGTTAAGGTTACTGTGAAGCTCATGAACAAAATGTATTAGCTGGGTATCACACGAATATGTCTTACGAAAACCATGTTGATTTTTAAAAAGCAGATCATAACTTTCCAGATATTTCATGATAGAAGAGAAAATGACGTGCTCTAGTAATTTACATGAGATGCTGGTGAGAGATATTGGGTGATAGTTTGAAACAACATTACGATCCCCACTTTTAAAAATAGGGATAACTCTACCAATTTTCCAGTCAGACGGAAGCTTGCCGACATCAAGTGACTGTTGAAAAATAAGGGTTAAAAATTGGGATGAGATATGTTTAGTGTTTTTCAGCAATTTAGAATTTATTTGGTCATCGCCGGAGCTAGCAGAAGTTTTGAGATTTTCTATCGCTTTCACTATACCCAAATATGTTATTTCGATAGAAGGCATAGCAGAATGAGAAAGGTGATTTAGGAGAGGAATATTGTCATTGTTTTCTAGTGTAAATACTGAGCTAAAGTAAGTATTTATTAATGAGGCACTTTCGCTATCAGATGCGGGAATTCCGTTCATATTAGTTAGGTGGATGGATTTATGCTCCTTAGGATTAATGATCTCCCAGAACTTATTGGGCTTATTCTTTAAAATGTTAAGAAGGTCGAAGTTAAAAAATTTGTTCTTTGCATTTTTCACTTCTCTTTTATATTCCTTAGCAGACGCGTTGTAATTATTCCATGCTGTAGTACTGTCCTTTTCTTTAGCTTGCTTGAAATGTCGTTTCTTCCTAGCACTTAATTTGGAGATTGTCTTGTTGTACCAAGGCTTTGCATTGTTTGTTTTAATTCTGAAGCTTGGAACGTACGTGTCAGTCAGAGTTGTTACCTTGTTCTTATAGAGATTCCAATTTTCTTCAACTGTTCTTTGATAAAAGTTGATATGAAAAGTATCATAAAACTCTTGAAGGTTTCTATTAATTGCATCATAGTCAGCTTTATTGTAGTCTTTAGTGAATTTATAATGACATGATCTGATTCCATTTATTCCAGCTCGCTCACGCGGAGCCATTAATTTACATGGTGGGCTTTAGGAAAAATTGTCGTAGAAGGTTCGGCGTGTAAAGCATTTTAACCTAGAATAGGGAACAGGATTCTCGAATTTACCAGAACTCGATGTTTAACGAAATAACAAAATGCCATGTCCGTTTCGAAGCATCGAACCATGAGCCCTGTGCGTAGGAGCGAAAGACGATAATCATTCGGCCACGAGAATACTTGGTCGGCGCCGCGCGTGGCAATATTCACACAGAAAGTCCATGCCAAGGATGACGTCTCTCGCACAGTCCTGGGAGAGAACACACTTCACTGGACACGTCACCTCGTCAATTTTGACGCGAGCAGTTTACCTCCCAACAAGCATGAGGAGGTGTCTTCCAGCGATGCGTATTTGCGGGCCGCCCCAGGCTAATTTGGCATTCTGATGGCGGCGAGACAGCTTCCCAATCAACACGAAGTATACTGCTCCGGTGTCCACGAGTGCCGATGCATCGTGGCCGTCAAAGACAACGTTGAAGTAGTTTGACACCTTTGCAGAATCATTGTTCCGATGCTTGTCGTCGCTAGAGTGGGGGCCTCCCGACGTTCCTGGTGGATGTTTCCGATGGTCGTCTTCGGCAACTCCATTTTCATGGTTCCCACGCTTAGTTTCACTGACCAGGTAAAAAGACAAGTTGAATCGGCGGGAGCTACGAAGTGGTGACGCCGAACGTTGTGGCGACGGCGAACGGGATCTGCGGTGGGAAGCGGGTGCTGGTGACGGCGGGCGATATAGGTTTTTTTATGTCCCACGGTCGTCCTCCATTCTTCGGACGGGGTGTTCGGTGGAAACCCACGAAGCCCAAGCTGCCGGTATGGGCATCGCCGTTTCACGCGGTCGGCTTCACTGCAGTAGTTCCATAACGGGCGTTGCTTAGCCTTGCGCCACACGTCCGTCTTCCTTGGTTCCGAGGATTCGGCTCCGACTTATGGAGCTTGTTCCTTAGTGCGCCGAGCGTAATGCGGCGTAGAGGCTTCCCGTCGTGGGGCGCCGGGTGCTGTACTCGCGAATTGGTGGCGGCGGTCGTCGGTCGTGGCGACGTAGCTCAGGGTCTGTTGCTCGGACGGCGCAGGGTTGACCGGAGCCCGTGGTTCAATATTTCTCTGAAACTCTTCTCGCAGAACTTCGGCGTTGAACAGCAATGCAGGGGGTCGGAAGTATTCAGCAGCTTCTTGAGTTTTTCGCGAGCAACGTCGCCGATGATCTCGCGAAGCTCGTCGGCCATGGTGCTGAGCTTGGAATGGACCGATGCCAGAGTTCAGACGTTGTTAAGCCGATGATAGTAGCAATCTTAGACCGCTATTGCCCGCTCTTTGTTTGTTAATTCGCCAACAAACCCATTGACTATCGACGAAGGGTTGCGTAGAAGGCCACCGAATATGTCGCTCTTCACGCCTTTCATGAGAAAGTGCAACTTTTTCTCGTCGATGACTCGCGGGTCGTCGCGTGCAGTTAGGCGTAGCACATCTTCAACGAAGCTTGTTACGCTTTTGTTGGAGGTATGAATCCGTCTTTGAAGCAAATGCTCCTGCCCTCTGTCACCGGTGTTCGCTCGTACTGGTCCGCTAGAACTCGGCCAGGCACATGTTTTACGACGCGAGCGAAACCTCGTGTTTCTCGAACCAGTGCCTCGCAGTACCCTCCGGCGAAAAGTAGAGGTTCTGCAGGTACTGCTCGGGTGTCCATTCGTTGTGGCCTACCCCGCGCTCGTAGTGTTGCATCCAGTCCTCGGCGTCCTCGTGGATCTCGCCGTGGAAGGCCGTTGGGACTCCCTTCTACGGCGGGATTCACGAAGACGTCGAGGGGCGACGGGCAGGTAAACGACATGGAATGCATCGGCGGGAATCTCAGTTTGCAGGACCCAGGAGATCATAGTTGGTTTGGTCGACTTCTTCCTCTGGGGGCCCGGTAGAAGTCGGAATTCCAAAGGTTGATCCTTCGTGCGGCGGCTTTCACGGGTCTCGGTTGTCTCCACGGACTGTCTTCTTGAGCCTGGGGCTGGGCTTGCGCTTGGAGGCCTCGGAGCAGTACGCTTCATGGGATGCGGTACCCCGCACTCTCACCAGAAATGTCACGTATGACAAAAGAAAAGTCAGGAGAAAACGGACTGAACTAAAGATTTAATGGGGGCGACCTGGTGCAAGAAACAAAAAACGAGAAGAACAGACGTAGAGAAAGCAGCAGCGAGCGTCAACAGTAGAGTAACAGCTGGCTATCGCGAGAGAACGTTTGTGAATTAATCAGCAATACGGCGCTCGGTTTTTTATTTACTATGCTCGTCATCTCGAACATTTGGCCTAGAATGTTCGAGATAGAACTAGGGCGAGACAGACTAAAAAGGGACATTCTGGCCTTCTTATCTTTTATGTTCGGGATAAGAGTGCCCACAGAATCTTTTGATGAACAATGAAGCCTATGTTCTCAGTCAAGCAGAAAGCAGTATTTAAAAAACACTGTTAAAAATGTTTATTCAGGTTGAAAACAGTTGTCATGAAGTTCAAGACGTCATGGGTTAATATTCTCTTTCAATTTCCAGCATTGTATATGCTCAACTTCAGACGTATGTCTAACCACAGCTTCACCGAAATGTTTAACACGTAAGGCTCAGAAATAAAATTTAAACAGATGATGTGTATGAATATTTTACATAGGTTCGCGCCTGCGCCATGGAGTAGACGTAGATGATGAAGTATATCTCCGTGCTCTTGAACCTGCCTCACCGCAATGTATACCATCTAATTTGTCAATATAATAAGTATCCTTGTACATTCCTAACGCAAAGTATTCATTTGCGTTTACTCCTTACACATACACCGTTTTAAAATAGTTTTCTTGTGTTCTTATTTCTAGTGTTGGTACCACTCAGACTGTCCATCAAATTGCAACGACTGCAGGTGGTCAAACTTTTTGGCCTTTAAATATACGTGCTGTAGGCCAAGACCCTTGGAAAAGTAACCAATGATCTACTCTTGCCAAAAGTGTTGGCTTACATCTCTTTGCACCAAGACATAACATCTGAAGATCTATGGGGATTCAATAATATTTTTCTCAGTTCTAGCTCAATAAAAGTTTATTATAAAGAAAACATGTGCCAAGGTCGTTCAAAATCTGCATGGTGAACCTAATGGTTCAGCAGCAAATTTTTAGATTTCGAGTGGCCCAGAGTAGCTTCTCTCGACCACTCACAATATATCAAGACGCCTTCTACATCTGACCAACTGGACTGTGAGTCAAGTCGCCTAGTCAGTTCACACTAACCTTCATTACGGCGCAGCTTCTTCGCACATTTGAAGCTACCTGCCCTACATCTTCATCTGACCCGCGGGCGCCGCTTTTACCTATCAACGTTATCCAATCAACGTATTACAACCATACCGTCTACAACTTATCGTGTGACGTATCCTGTGAGTTGGTGGATTTTAGGGCCGCATATCTCCACAACATTGTTGCGATGGGCAACAATATTTTTCTGAGTCTAGACTGCATTAATTTTAGAAGTTGGACGTTTAGACAAGCGATGCCCGATCCCCTTTTGTTCGTATATCTTCAGCTAAGCAGGAAGTGTTCATCTGTGCGCACTGATTGTTCATGCCTTATCGTGGTATCGTGACGTGAATTGATTCTCGCAATTGTCAAAGATTGTTCTGATATATTGGCGAAACTTCATACTCTTGGCGGAAATGGAGGACACAATCCTGGTCCGGAGTTTCACACTCGAAGAAAAACTGAACATGCTTGTTGAAGGGAAAAAGAACACAAAGTGTTAAACGACATTAAGCGTGACCAGCGTTTCCTTTAAAATCGTGTAAGCAAAAATACAAAACAACTGATGGCAATCAAAAAAGAATTGAACACCTTGAGTAATGGTTATAAATTGCCGTAGTATTAAAAATAAGGTGGATGAATTTATGGGCTTACTTCAGACAGTTAAACCTGTGATTGTCTTAGCTACAGAGTCTTGGTTGGATGCCACTGTGGTTTCAAGCGAAGTGTTTCCAGATAATTATACAGTATACAGGAAAGATAGAAACCTACATGGTGGAGGTGTTTTCATTCTTGTGGATAATAATATTCCTACCACGCCGATACTCATCCCGGATGTTAACATAGAAACAGTGTGGTGCCAAATGTCTGTCAATGGTAAACATATTTCAGTAGGTGTTTTTTATCGCCCCCCAAACGAGGGCAGCGAAGTTTTAGAAGAACTAACAGATATAATCCTTGAGGCCTCTAAGGAATATGTTCTTTTGGGTGGAGATTTTAATCTCCCTGATTTGGTGTGGGAGAATGGCAAGGCCCATGGCTCAGGAGGCTCGCTTCATACTAAATTTAATGCCATTCTAGAAATGTTCGATTTAACACAATATGTCACGGAGGGAACACGTCTTTTAAACATTTTAGATCTTCTTCTTTGCAATTTGCCGGGTGCGATTGATAACGTTTGCGTAATACCTGGTATTTCAGATCATAGGGTGGTAACAGCAGCGCTAGCCCACCCAACGGTACATAAAGGGAAGTGTCATGAAAGGAGAGTGTATTATTATGACAAAGGAAACTATGATGCCATAAGAAATGAATTGGTTGTTTTCCTGCCATATTTCTTAAAACAGGCCGATGATATTGGCATTGATGAGCTCTGGAACATCTTTAAGCTCAAAGTTCACGAGCTTGTTGACAATTACGTTCCCTCGGGAATACAATCTTCTAAAACTAAAGACAAACCTTGGGTGACGAAAGAGGTAAAGCAGATTATTAAGCGAAAACGAAGAGCTTATCTACGATTCAGAGATAATGGGGGAGCAGCCAACAGGTCTAGCTTAGAGCAAAGTGACACGCTTTTTAAAACGGCAGTTAAGGGGGCCAAAGAGAAGTACTACGAAAATTTAGACGTAAAACTAAAAATGCACCCTAAAGAGTTTTGGAAGGCAGTTAAGGTAAGTAAGAAGGATGATACGTCTGTTCCTCCACTTTTATTAAATGACCAGCTGATAGTGGACGAGAAAAACAAAGCTACGTGTTTAAATAATTACTTTGAATCTGTTTTTTCGAAAGCTGCTAAGACAATCTGTTACCCTACTGTGCGATCTGTAATGGAACACGCGATGTCACCCGTAGAGATTACGTACAACGGTATAGCTTTATTACTAAAAGATCTTGATGTAAAGAAATCATCCGGGCCTGATAATATTTCTCCACTTATATTAAAGTATTGTTCCGTAGAGATAGCACACTACTTATGTGTGCTTTACAACAAATCATTAAGGGATCAAAAGCTTCCAGCAGACTGGAAAATCGCAAATGTTGTACCAATACACAAATCAGGATCCAAGAACTGTGTGGAAAATTACCGACCTATCTCTCTAACGTGCATATGCTGCAAACTTATGGAGCACGTGATTTATAGTAATCTTATTAGACACTTGAACATAGATAATTTCCTTATCCGAGATCAGCATGGGTTTCGATCTGGAGCGTCCTGTGTGACTGTGCTTGTTGACGTTTTTCACTTTTTGGCGGGCGCCATGGATACTGGACATGAAGTAGACTGTTTGTTTCTAGACTTCAAAAAAGCCTTTGATCTCGTAAACCATGAATTGTTAAATTACAAACTTAGCTTACTTGCCATTGATAATAATGTTTTAGGTTGGCTCCAGGACTACCTGAGAGAACGAAAACAGTGCGTTGTGCTAAATGGTGAGAAGTCTGATTACGTTAATGTTACATCTGGTGTCCCCCAAGGTTCTGTTCTGGGACCTTTGCTCTTCCTGGTATATATAAATGACATTATTAATGGAATACAATCAAATATAAGACTATTTGCGGACGACTGTATTATTTATAGAGTAATTAATGATTCGAATGATGTAAATTTCTTACAGGCTGATCTTAACAATATTTCAATGTGGTGCAACGATTGGGAAATGAATCTGAACGTTAAAAAATGTGTTCACGTGAGATTTACTCGAAAGAAAAGCTCCATTGGTTCAACCTACATAATAAATAATGAAATAATTCAGGCTAACTCAAGCGTAAAATACTTGGGTGTAATTCTGTCTAGTGATTTAACGTGGAAAGCTCATGTCGAAATGATAGCTCTGAAGGCTGTACGGATGCTTAATTTTATACGACGGAATTTTCGACAGGGTTCATGCAAAATTAAAGAAACTCTGTACTTTACGTTTATTCGTCCCTGTATTGAATATGCGGCAGTTGTGTGGGATCCCCACCACAGTAACCTAATAGAAAAATTGGAAAAAGTTCAAAATCAGTGTGCTAGATTTGTTCTAAATGATTACCAACGCGGGGCAAGTGTCACCACCATGAAGAATAATTTAAACTGGGAATCACTAGTTTCACGCAGAAAAATGTTTAGGTTAAAATTTTTACAGGATATATATAACAGTCACCTTTTAATCAGTCGAGAAATGTTTTTACACGAACCTTTTTATGTATCAGGAAGGGCGGACCACCAGAACAAAATCCGACCCTACTTTTGCCGTACTGATGTTTTTGCGTTTTCTTTTTTTCCAAAAACTATAGAAGAATGGAATAGGTTGGCTATTGAAGGATGTGTTTAACGTATATACAAGTTTGTTTGTGTTTCGTTGTTTTTGTTACAATTTATTGTATTTTTATGTACTCACCCCTGCTATAATGCCGAAAGGCGATGCAGGTCTCTATGTAAATAAAAAAAAAAAAAAAAAAATGCAAACAAGCGTCATTGAAACGCTGATAATCTCCGAAATCTACAAGCCAGAATCCAACACCTTGAATCGTTACCTAACAACGTAATCGAGGCCCAAACTGCCGTCTGGAACCTCAAGACAGCTGTTGCGAATCTGCTCAAACAGCTCCACGACCTTGAAAATCGCCGAAGAGAAAATAATTACCTTATTTTTCGACCTAAAATCCGACATAAAAAAGGTGTTTTGCAAGGTAGGATAATCTTTTTTTTCATTCTTCCCTTTTCTCCCTCTACCAGACGTTGTGGGAACTCCTGATTTTCCTTCATCTTGGGGCTGTATAAGCCGGGATAACCTCCCGGCTTATCCAGCCCTCAGATGCAACAAAAAAAGAGTTCTCCCTTCGCCTAGATACCAAGGGGACAGAAGGAAACGGGAAAGGTGGAGTAGAGGGTGCGGTAAATAACTTTGTAGGTCGGTATTTAAAGATAAAGATAACGAAATGATAGTTGACCTGCTATCCATATTCGAAACAACGCTGTTGTCATAATGAAAGTTATACCCAAGACTATTGACAATATTCATCGAATTGGTAAGGAGCAGGTGACCACAACTCGACCAGTAATTTTGAAACCATATGTGACTCGAGAGAAAAATTGGAGTATCTTAATAAGTATGAGGAACTGAAGGGAAGCAAAATATCAATTAGTAGAAACTTCACAAAACCCGTTCAGAATATCAGAAAGAAACTATTGGTAATGCTCGGGAAGAACGAAGTCGCTTTTTAAGGTCCGCTAGGAGCACGACGAACTATTCATCATCTACCAACAGTTTTTTGGGTGTGAGGAATCCGACACGCGCCGTTTGAGTATTGAATGCCCCTCTATTTGTGCTGTGCATCACTCATTGCATCACGCCATAACATGCAGCCGTTCTTACACGTTTCCACGCTTCTAAACCTCAATGTTCCCAGTGTTTTATGTAAAATCGTTGAACTTGGAGCCCTTCTACTTGAGTATGATTCCGATGTTGTTTGTATTACTGAGACGTTGTTAAAATGTCATGTCACAGATTGTGATTTTGTTGCACCATCATTCGATTTTTTTTCGCAAAGATCATGTGTCACGGGGAGGGTGTGTCGCGATCTTGATTTGGAAGGGTATTGAGTGTACTTAGGTGTTACCGATTGAAGACATTGAGTGCATATTTTGTAAATTATTGCTCGGAAGTCAATTATAGTTTTGCGTATATCGTCCATCTGGATGAGTAATGGAATACTTTGCTCCTTTTTAATACTTCTTCTAGTAATACGAAAATTGCAAATGTCAAGCTGATTAGTACTCGAGGTTTTTTATGTTCTTTTAATCGATTGGACAGATATGAGCAAAGGTGATGGTGACATTGCAGCGTCTATGGCCTTCTTTTCATGGAGTCTTTAACCGTAACCTTAAACGAGTCGTCAGCGAGGATACCAGAAGGTTTAATGATTCAGGATTAATGATTAACCTAGTTTTTGTTAGTAAATATTCAGCTAAACGGAGATATTTATAAACGTCGAAGATGGCATCTCAGACCATAATGTGCTAATATTTCAGTGCCCAACGCACGTTTATACCTTGTGACCACCAGCCAAGACAACATTCAGACAATTCACGAGGGCTGATGTTGAGAGCGTTCTTGACATTTTGGCTTTACATTGTGTAGACTTCGAGGGATTTCTTTTGTGTCAAAGAGCTAAACAGTAGAACAAGCATGTTCTGCCTTTAATATGCTAACACAAAATTCAATAAAGAGCTTTGTTTCGCTTAGACGAAATAAAAACCTCAAAACCCATGGATTACAAGAACAATTACACTAATGAAGCATCGCGCAAAGCGACGAATATATCAAATGGTTGCAAAAGGTCTCCCAAGCAGCACGCTGAAAAAAGTGCGCTGTTCCAGCATCTTAAAAACGACATACGAAACGCTAAAGACAAAAATACGGTAATGTAACTCTTCACAGTTTTATTAAATCGTCCCCTGAAACGTCTTGGAGCTACTTTTCTACACAAAAAAGGTATCCCCGGCCTGATTGTTGAGCAAATCGTCACCATTGTAAAAATATGTGTACTTTGATTCGCAAATATTTCTAGCCAGACTTTACATGTGATAACTGAATTATTCCTCACTATACATTTTCTAAATCCTCTTCCTGGTATTTACGATGTACGCATTGGTCGAAAAAGGTTACTCTTTTAAGCATCAATATCAAAGCACCCGTTCCTGGTGGAATGCCAAACATATTTTTAAACAAATACACTGAATTGTGCTCTATTTACCTGGCAGCCGTATATGAAACATTTACGTCTTGTGGAAGCCTTCCGCGAAAATGGAAAGCTGGAAAAATAATTTCCATACTAAAGCCAGCAGAAATAACAAATATAAAAAGTGATCGTCCAATTTCACACACAAGTATTAGTTGTTAAATTCTTGAACACGCCTTTGCCAAACAGGTTATTAAAAACGTTGAGTATAATAACCTCATAGGAAATAACCAATGTGAATTTAGACGAGGGCGCTCTACTGTTACGCAATTGGGTGAGCTGACTTATAAGCTCAGTTTATATATTCACAGAGGATGCCAACCGATGTTGTGTTCTTAAATTTTGCTAAGGCCTTCGACCGCGTGTCGCATTCTATGCCGCTTCATAAACTCAAGTTCCTACCGAACAATATTCAAATTTTAACATGGCCTGAAGCTTATCTTAATGGCCGAAAACAGAGTTTGAAATTAAATAATTTAACGTCACACGACCTATCAGTTTGTGCCAGAGTACATCAAGCATCAGTCCTAGGGCCACTACTGTGCGTTTTGTACATCAGTAATATGAACCGGAGATTTGAAACTGAAGTCATAATTAAACATTTTGCCGGCAATACAATATATATGTTTTAAACAAACGCATTATCAAAAAATATTAAGTTAGCATTTAAATAAATTGACCATCTGGTGCAGAAATGTTGCAAATAAAGGTCAATTAAAAAAGAAAACTGCTTATATTAATGTAACGCGGAGATGCATACTAGCACATTTCAACTACAGTAGAGGGGTATAATTTTATTTTTTTAATTTTCATTCTTTACATGTATTTATTTCCAGTCTGTTCAGGTCCTTTAGCTCCTTTCTCAAAAAAGATATATTTCTAGCATTATTATTATTGTTCTTGAAGTCTTCGTCTTCGTCCTCTTCCGAATAAAAACATCAGTTGGGAGTAAGCGCTTGTCTTCTCTAGTCTTTCATTTGTCCTGGTCTTTCTTATTTTCTCTTTTCGGGATGTTTAGCCATCTAGGCCAACAAAATATTGAACTATAGGTTAAATGCCTTTGAAAAGTGCACAGCAATTTACATTTTTGTGTGTCCTTCTGCAATCAAACCTAAACTAGAATTTACATGTAGAAAAAGTTCGCAATGAAGCGTTAAATAAAAATTAGACATTCAGACGTAAAACGAAAAATTCGCTAGTCCATAGCCAAAATTAAGGCATAAAAGTCACAAATATTACCAACGCTCAAATATGCAAGCCCAATCTGGGAGCCAATCGCGCACAAAAAAGAAGAAAAAAACCTAAACTCAGAAGCATCTAAAGTAAAGCGGTTCACCTAATTTTTATTTGCTACATATTTACAAAGTTCGTCTTACAACTAAATCGGCTGCAAACTTTCTTTCTATTTGTACTAAAATAATATTGAGTCGGATTAAAGTATTCTTCAACTGGCTACGTGGTCAATATGTTGTGACTATTCTCAGATATGTAGCGTAAGAAATTTCCGATTATGCGACTCTAACCAGACATATCAAGTACATCTTTGTACTTGTACAGTCTTTGCTAAATCCATTGATCTCTGGAACAGCCTGCCAATGAACGTTGTAAATAGTGCAAATGTCTGATTTTGTAGATACTTTTTTATTTCATTTCTGATGCTATGCCAGTCAGTTTGATTATAAGTGCATAAGGGTGCTATTGTAGTCTACGGTTTACCTCCTGCTTTGGTCTTATGAGTGGCAGTTATTTCTAAATAAATAAATGATAAAAATGATGTAGCCTCAAAGTCATAAAGTAAAGTGAGGCTTTGCAAAGTTGGAAATTACTGTATTTTCTCGAAGCCCGCAGGATATTTTCTCAGAAGTTTGAAGTTTGTCTTAAAGGTGCCTGCTCCAGTTATGGCATTCAATACAATATTATTAACGGAATACTCTAGGAAAGCGCATCTCATTTAAGCTGCTAGACAGATGTGAATCGAGACGGCAGATGCTTACTTATAAAGCCAATCTAAACGTAGGCAGCATCGCATCTAGGAACGAAGAGTGTTATCGGAAGCCGCTTTCTGTTGGAGAGGGTGAATAGCTAAGAAGAGGTGTCAGGTCTAGTGTTAAAAATCCAAAACGCAAACAGCAATGAAAAAGAAGAAGGGAAAGGACCGAGCGCTTACTCCAACTGGGTGTTTAAGGCTGCGGTCCCACGGCGGCCATGAAAAATGACAATATGTGCCCTGGTTTGCAGCGCGATACTGACGCTTAGTCACTACCTAAAAATATTTAACTCATGTCACCTTATAGAATAGGCAATGGGCCTCATTTGGATATATGATATATATTTCTGAAGCAAAAAGCGAGATCGGGAAGGATCTGCGAATATTGGTGGTGTTTTTGGTCATACATGGTTCGGTAGTACAAATGGGGAGAGTTTACCGTTAGAGAAATTTGCTTCAAAATTTCATGGTTTGTAGATAAAGAGTGTTTTCTTTGCACAGCGTGGCCCTTTTTTTCATTTTCTTTCTAGTTTCGGAAATTGACCTCTTGGAAAATTGGCTTCACGGAAGCATATTCACGAGCTATTTTCTCGACAACTGTGGCATATTTGTTTCTGAAACTTCTTATAGCTATTGATATATGAAACCTACAAACATGTGGTAAATTTAATTAGAATTGACGAATAATATTTGCTGTAAGACTCGCGTAAAAACCAATGAACATTGTAAAATCAGACTAACATCGTTTGGTAGTCCGAATGCACCGGTATGGGTTGTCAACACAATTGATCAACCTCTTATGCAGAGACAATTAAATATGTGCTATTTTGCATAGCGAAGCCTTTTTTCGCAATTTCGCATTTGGTTTCTCTAAAAAAATTCATAAAGTTCAGGCAAAATTGCATCCTTCTTAGACAAAAAAATCACATTTGTCTATATTTATATGATTCGATGGGTAATTATGTTGTCATAAAGAAGGGTTAATATCTGATATACAAAATAGCAGCTTTTTTTTTCAGTAGACATCTCTAATTTTTGTTTGAGGATGGACACAAACATGATTGCCGGTTCTTTAGATGTGCTTTTATGGACATAAAACAGATTTATTGGCATTTAAAAATATTTATTGTATGGAATAGATAAACATTGCGATGTAGTAGACTTTCACAATGATCTTGCTTTGGTTTCTTGATAGGTGTAGAGCTTAGTTAGTTTTAAAAACAATTAAAAACTGTTTGGGTGTTTTATTGCGCTACCTGTCGGATGGCTGACAAACTGCTGATTTCTAAAGTTCAAGAAATTTTCGAGGGCGGCGTTGGCGTTTGTATCATCATCAGTGTCCGTGTATTTTTGCCTTCCCATTTAGAAAATATATTGGAAGATTTACTATCGACAAATAAATGGTTATGTACTGGGTCAGGTTAATAAATCTAAGATAAATAATTACACAAGCGTAGTGTGATGTGTTGTGTTGATTATTCGATATGATTGAAATCAATAAACAATAAAGACGAAAAGGAAAAGAATACACACGAGTTCACTTCATGCCTAGAGCCAGTAAGTGAGCTGCGCTTGGAGTATCGGCACTCCGTTCCCCAACATTGTTGTGGGAGCCGCCATTTCGGGTCTTGTTCAGAGCAAACGCTACTGCCGATCGTCATGATCCAAAAGTGCGACTTCCTCAGCATTAGATGCGGTGCTAGGGAGCTGATGGAATATTGCTATGCTCTGTCGCGGACTGTTTAAACATTTGTGGAGGACAGAAAAAGAGTTTCCTGTGATTTTAGATAAAGCTTCAGATCACTGGCAACCATGATTTTACGCCACGATATGGCCAAGTGTCGTTACTCTGAAGCCTAGCTTATTTAATGACACTATTCATGCCCTTGTTCAAAGAGCTTGTAATACCTGAAGGGGCCATGACGTAAGCCCCGTGGGTTCCACAAGCCACTACCTTTTGACACCTGCCTCTTCCTCATTGCTCCCGCTAGTGGCAGTAGTGCCTGCGAACCTCCTTTCCCGTGACTAAAACTGAAACTAAATATGAATAATACACCATTATTATAGCTTATTTAGTTATAACCAACTACACATTATGAGAGGAGGAAGCGACCGGGTAGGAGAAACGCGGGTTTTATGTGCGACCGTTCTAACCGTCTCAGATGAGAGAACACGCGAGTTGCGCTGATTTCAAAAAGACGACCCAAAGAAAAGAGGCGGCACGCTGTGTTTTTTGTGATTGTGCGTCTGATATATAGACAGGTGTATTTGAAGATCGACGATGGACGTCGATCGTCTCAAGGTAACGTAGCGTAGTAACATTATATAAAAAATAAACAGAATGAAGGACAGCACGACTTAATTTTTTTCAATTCTTGGATTGTGAATATGGCGGTAGCCTATTGTACTTACTGTTGACGAAGAGCAATATGAGGTGACGAGGTAATGATTAATTGATGAGGCTCTATAAGGATGACGACATTAGTGGGTGTCGAACCACAACGTACAGTGCCAGACTTGTTTCAAGTATCGTGCACCCAAAGACTTTTCTTCACCCGCAACAGAATATGGTAGAATCATTGAGGATGATGCTTTTCAACTGTACGTGGAACAGACAAACTGCACTGTGCAAAAGTGAGGCTTATTCATTAATATAAAGGACGGATTTCTAGCAGCATCCTCCGATGGACGGCTTGGAACAAATGGCCTCGTTGAGGTGAAGCTTCCCGTTCCAAAAGATTCTTGAAGCCTACTGAAACCGCAAAAGAGAATGAGGCGAAAAATAAAAAAGAGTCTGGTGTGAAAGGGCCAAATCACCACCATAGATTCTACTACCAAATACAAGGGCAGTTACACAATACACAAAGAGATTTTTTGTGATTTCGTTATATTTACACTCAAGGGCATTGATATAGAACGTCTTCAGAGGGATATGACACCATCTGGCCAAACAACATAGAGCTTTTTCTACTCAAGCTTTACATGAGAGGCCGGACTTCCGCTGAAATTCCTCACGTATACGAGTTGTCCGATCGAATAAACTGCCATTACTCCCGATCTGGGAATCTCTCGATCTTCCTTCGTAGGCCATAGTGTAATGAGATCGAGGGGTGTGGCTCTTCGTCCGCCGAACATTGCTTCGGCGGGTGTTTTTCTCGTGGAAGATGAGACCGTCGCGTGCTGGCTGAACAAGAACCTGGCGATTCTTCACTGAACTGCTTCTTCAGTAGGCTTCAAGAGGGCTTCCTTCGTTTCGCACACCATCTGTTCTGCTTCCCCGTTAGTTGCAGGATGGTATGGTTAACTAATGTAATGCCTGATGCCGTTTTTTTTAGAAACTTGTTTATTTTTTTTAAACGAGATTCGGCGCGTTATCAGAGAAAAGTATATTCGGTAGGGCAAAAGTAGCGAAACGAGTGAGTAGAACGTCAATGACGCGTTTGTACGTCGTGGCATGCATCGTGTAAACTTCCAACCACGCACCGAGATGCGGATACGTTTCGCCACGCACCCACCGACTGAATAGTGGATCGTTTTCAGTTACTGTTCATAATGGCGCTGGACTCGAGGAAAACTTCGAGTCTTTCCGCAAAGTTCGCCCAGTTGCCAACACTTTTGTCGAAAGCGGTAAGTGCTCGAAACGTCAACAACGTCGGTAGCGACGTGCTGTGCTTGACACTTGACGCTTACCATTCGCTGAGACGAAACTTGCTTGTACGTCTGCCACGAGTCGTCCGATATCAGGTCATCACCGCAACTCCATCTCCCGACAAAACAGGTTTTATTGTCCGCATGTCTATAGTGAGCAATCATGTGAACTTATAAATTCCCGAACGCTCATCACTTGCCGTCACTAAACGCCGCTCAATCATAGTGTCTTCATGGCTAATAAACGTCTTCCTATTTATACTGATGCTTTTCATCATATTCCTCCTAAGCTGCACCTACAACATAATG
Source organism: Ixodes ricinus (assembly GCA_037355805.1). Classification (NCBI taxonomy): domain Eukaryota; kingdom Metazoa; phylum Arthropoda; class Arachnida; order Ixodida; family Ixodidae; genus Ixodes; species Ixodes ricinus. Next base: position 171,189 of record JAZHYW010010929.1, on the reverse strand, counting down.
TGTGTCGGTACTTCCGAAAATATTGCAGCGGCGCTTGTTTCTGGGAACTATAATGTAACAACCATTACAACATCTTCCGGATCCCGTGAAACACAACATTTCGTTACGTCACTTTTCAGTCGTCAATATAATGGCGAGGTAAATACCGTAAATCGCGAAGCAGTTTACTTCACGTCCACTTCCACTGATGTCTTGAAAGATTGAGTCTACTGAGCGTGCATTCCTGCAGAAGAATTTTTCATTGACAGAATATTGACACGTCAATCAACAATTGATTCCTTCTTGGTAAGATCTATTGCGAAAGCCCGTCGCAACCGCCGAACCGGATGTCCCCATATCAGCCTGACATTCTCGGATAGATGAGTTTGCTGGGCCATGCTATTGAGCCAGCTGAGCACAGCTGGCAGCGGCGCGAGCAAGGCCACGAGGGGAACGTGATGGTGCTCGAGCCATCCCACCGTGAACCAATATTTCGGCCACCCCACGGGTGCGTGTCGCCATCTATTGGTTGAACTAACGCCTTGTTCAAGATGGCTGCCGTGGGACCGTAGCCTTAAAGGGGCACTGACACCCCAAAGGTCGTATTTTTTATTGTGTAAAACAATGCAAGTTGCAGTCATACACACGCAAAAAAAAACCGCATCGCAAAAAAAATGTCCCCGCGCGCGCGCGCGCCTTTTATTTTCGGCATTTGATTCCCCCACTTCTCGCCTCCTCCCTTCTTTTGATCGGTGACGTCAAAAATCAGGAAATTTAGAAGCATTGTAGGCGACATTTCTATAACGTTTAATAACGGCAATCGTAAAACATGTTTTTTTAACAGAATTGCGAACGCACTACGGCCCCTCTTTTTGAAATACCAGAAATCAGGGTTCGGTGTGGTGTCGCTTCCTGGATTTGTATCCCCTCTCGGAAAACTTGGCGGCACTCGAGCAGATCGGCGAGTCGGGGAAGAAACCGGTTTTTTCCCGCGCTGGCTCCATTCTATCCCGCCTGCTCACCTCCTCCTCGCTTCGGGTCGCGGTGGGTGGCAACGACGCTTTGCTTCATAGCGTGGAGCAGAAGTCCGAAAGAAAGTCGAGTCGCAGAAGACTGCAAAATTTGACTCACTGCACTGGCGCGGATCGCGCGGGAACTTCAAATTAGGCATTTGGAAATTGTTTTTTTTTTAATTCACAAATACTGAATTCCCATGTATCGAATTTTGAGGGTAATGTCCCGGCATCGTTTTCAATCGTTTGGCAAAATAAAAAAAATGATTTTGATGTGTCAGTGCCTTTTTAATGCATTCACCGAGGAAGACAGAAACGAAATAGGACAAGTGAAGGTAGAAAGTGGAGGAAAATTAATGTTATAAATTATAGATGCATTAAAGAAATTAAAAATTGAGTGTAAATTCACCCTTTCACACTAGCAAAGAAAAAGCCGGAAAGAGAGAGAGAGCGATAAAAAAAACATATATAGGTATAGACAAAAGCAACCCAGGACGAATATGAAGCTAGAAAAAATTAAAGCGACTCGAGGCAAAAAAAGAAGATGTAGGTAATTCATCTCTCTTTGATAACGCCATTGATGGTGTGCTTATGCAAGCTTCCCTTGACGCCAGATGGTTTTGGCATCATAGAGTTCTCTGGATATCTTGTTATGGTAGCGCTTGAGGATTTTAGTCTGCTTGAATATACGGGTGCAATAGCAGTCCCGGATGTGTATGCCGAGGAGCCCTGATAATGATGATTTAAGAGAAAGGTGATGTTCCTGAAGTCTCTCATTCAAAATGTAGCCAGATTGTCCAACGTACACTTTCCCACACGTGAAAAAAATTTAATATGTAACTTTGGCGTTGCAGATGACTTGCTTATGTGTATGAGTGGCGGTGTATGGTTTGTTATTTTCAGTTGGCGAATGCATCTTGAGACAGAATTGTTTAGTTTGTTCGGTGCTAATAATGCCACCGGTACTTGGCATTTTGAGGCTCTTCGTTTCAAGTTACAAAACTAGTAGTAATCACTTTGAGCAAGCAAATTATATCGCCTATATTTTCTCAAGGATGGATGTTTTGTTGTGACGGCCAGAGAGATTTACCTCAATAAAGCTCAGTTTGCCATAGAAAATACTTTTAACTGCTTGAAGAGGTTAAATAAAAAAACGATGAGGTCAAAATAACTTATGATGTTCCACAGGTCAGATCTAACCCGATTTAGGAAACAAAAAGATACTGCTAAAAGTGACCAACTAGAAATGTTTTCCACCGAGGAAACGCACAGATGTTTGTAATTTTCGGGTAGTAATAACTGAACGAGGCTCTTGGCAGGGAGCTATGTCTAGACTTCTTTTGCGCCACCTGAACACCCTTCAACTGAATGACCCTTGCCAAATTGCAAATTCAAAGTTATTGAGAGGCTACCTAAAATCAAGTGCCTCGACAGTAAGGTTTGGACTTTCCCTTGACGTGAAGGACTTGTTCTACTCGGTCCCTCAAGCAAGAATGTTTGAAGCAGTCAGCGACTGCATACATGCTAATAGATCAGTGTTGTTTAAAAATCAATATGCTATACCATTACAATCTTTCATGGAACTCTTAAGGTTCTACCTCACACCTACCCTTGTAACTCAACAGCAATATTTACAACCGAAAGAAAGAGATTTGGATTGGTTCCTGCGCAGCACCTGTTTTAAGCGACATTTTCCTATCGCAATTTGACAGGAGCATATCCCAGAACCTTTACACAAACCTGGCAACACCTATCTTTAGATACGTTGATGACCACCTCGTTCTACATTTCATCCGACCTGACCAATGCGATTTTGCTAAATTAAGCATCATAAGTAGCAGTTTCATGACCCAAGCCCAAGGACGTAAGTTCAAGCATAAATTACCAACTAACTGCAGGCTTCAATCTTTGGATCCCCGACTGTCCTTTGAAAACCCACACACATGTAGGACCTACTTTCCATAGAACAAAAAAGACTCCCACCGTTAGATTCTGCCCATTCAAAAATAAACAAAAAAGGAATAGTGCAAAGTTGCTTAAAGCTGCCTTGCAGATATCTTTCGAACACACGACCAGGTACAGTTTCGAAGCACACGTGCAGAGATTACAGGATTCCTGATACAACAGTTCAATATTGTTATATGTAGCAGAATGCCTGACAGCTCCCAATGGAAGAAGGAAACAATATTGTCAGAAGAAAAGCCGGGGGGCTGGGATACCTTATATACAAACATATCTCACTACTTGAAACAAATATCCTCAAAATACGAAGTCCCGGTGGCAATGTCAGCACCGAACTTATTAAAAACATGTGTCGCAAGATCAATTTGTTAACTTAATATAATAAACAATGCACCGTCAATCATACACATAAGTACGTCATCTGAAGCGCAAACGTACTGTATAAAATTCTGTTCACTTGTGTGAAAGTGTACGTTGGACAATCTGGCCGCTGTGTGAATGTGAGACTCCGAGAAAAATACCTTTCACTTAAATCATCACTATCAGGGAACCTCGCCCTACACGTCCGGGACAGCCACTGCACACCTATATTCAATCATACAAGAATCCTCAAGCGCTACCACAACTAAAAATCCAGAGAACTTTATGAGGCAATAAACACCTTGTCTCAAGGGGAAGCTTGCATAAACACACCGTCAATAGCGTTGACACAGAAAGAGATGGGTTACCTCAACCTTTTTTCTTTACCCGGGTCTCTTTATGTTTTTTAACTTAATCTTTGACCTGAGTTGTGTTGATTGTACTTCTTAATTTTTACCACGTTCTCTCTCTCTTTCTTTCTTTGCTAGTGTAAAGGGGTGAAGTTACATTTAATTTATAATTTTTTAGTGCACCTATAATGCACAACATTAAATTTACTCCCCTCTCTACATTCACATGTCGTATTTCTTTTTGTCTTTCTCAGTAAATGCATTAAACACCCACTTGGAGCAAGGGCTGTGTCCTGTTCCATCTTTTTTTCTTCGCTGTTTGCGTTTTTGATTGTTAACAAAGTATAATCAACCAGCCCAACACTTAATTTTGAGTCAGGTTTGGTCTTCAGCTTTATTTATAATATGTGTTTAAGATGTTGCTGCTCAAGTCAATCCTTATGTTAATATACGGATATTTGATTACGGTTGTCTGATATACACAAGGATAAAAACTAATGATAAGCAATCTAGTTTAAACATAACTTTCAGGTTTGTTTAGGACAAGTGCGTGAAATGAAAAATTAAAATAATGCACTAAAGGAAGTTTTGAGAAGAATAACCGGTATAACTAAAATGCTTTTTCTTCCAGCTATCAATTTAACAAATCTTCGTTGCTCGAAGTAGACAGTTAAGTGTTGAGGAGTCTCAATTTCAAAGGAATTAAGTTGAAGCAAACACATCTATGAAATTTGCAGTTCTCGATTTAAAACACATTGGTATATAAGAGAACTCTTGTAAAGTGAAACTGATGTCGGTCCAAACGTATATTAGGTTGACTTTGGAATATGCAGCAATGATGTGTGACACCCATACAAATAATAAAATTGAAAAACTCCATCACGGTTCCCGGAACACCGGAAACCGTGATCATGCCGCAAAGCTGCTGCCGAGAATGTAGCTTTCAGATGTGACACAGCATGGCACCAGCGTCGTGTAGGACTTCAACAGTGTTGGTGATAGCCAGTTACAAGTTACTGCTCCGGCGTCACCGGCAACTCGTTACTTTTTTTGGTAACAGAATGACGTACTCGTAACTTTTCGCGACAGTAACGTGCAACGTGCTTACACAACTTACTTAAAGTGATCGTGATCGCCTCGCTATAGACGCTATTTCGTTATAACCGACTTCGTTATAAATGGTCACTGCAGCAACATCTTTTGTGTTCTGGAGACCAGGACCCGCAGTCGTACTCGGCATGTACGATTTTCACATGAAGCAACAATTATCAGTTGAGAAGATACAAATTCTACATATCATGTTGATAGTAATGTTTTGTACTGTACTACGAGAAAATATAAAGACACCCCAGGCAGCACAAGATATTGTGCATACATTGGTCTCAGCATGGTTAAGGTGGCCCCATATGGGCCCACCTTGACCAGTCTAGAGCCAGCATTCATGATGGTGGCACTAAACTGGCTACAGGACGGTAACATTCGCCGTTTCTGCCAACGTCCATCCAATATCGCGGCATCCCGGCTACATGACGGCAACATTGGCTGTTCCTGCCAACTTCCAATCGATATTGCTGCATCCCGGCTACAAGACGGCTACAGGACGGCATCATTTGCCGTTTCTGCCAGCTTCCAAAAGATATTGCTGCATCCCGGTTACATGGCGGCTACATTACGGCAACATTTGCCGTTTCTGCCACCGTCCAACCAATATATCGGCATCCCGGCTACATGACGGCAACATTTGCCGTTTTTGCAGATAGCTTCTAAACGATATTGCTTAAAATATTTGAAGTTCAATCCTCGGTATATTTAAAGGGTATATCGGGCTCTGTTTTGCAACACCGAATGATGGCACAGCACCAGCCAAATCGCGGCAACATCGCCGGGAAGCTTCCATGTTCTAGCAATATTTAGATACAGAAGCATTTTTGCCTATAAAACCTTAACCGTCAGACATTAAGACCTTAATTGATTGATGTTTCTTTCATCTTAGAACGCAGCTCTTTCAGCAGCCTGTTTCCGGCTTGAGCGGCGCCGCCGTCGGCATAACAGTACAGCGTCGGCGTAACGCTTTTTCGTGACGCGCCACAAAAAAGCGTTACGCCGACACGTGACGCGACGCCGAGGCGTCACGAAACAGCGTTCCGCTTACGCGTCACGCGACGGGTCACGAAAACGTATTACGCGACGCCGACGTGACACAGAAAAGCGTTACGCCGACGCCTTACACGACGACGAAGCGTCACCAAAAAAGCGTTACGCGACGTCGAGGCGTCACGAAAAAGCGTTACGCACACGCGTTACGTGACGCCTGAGGCGTCACGGGAAAGCGTTACGCCAAGGCGTCACGCCACGCCGAGGCGTCACGATATATTGTTAAGCTAACACGTTACACGACGGCGACCCGTCACGAAAAAGCGTTACGCGATGGCGAAGCGTCACAAAAAAGCGTTACGCCGACGCGTAATGCGATGCCGAGACGTCACGAGAAAGCGTTACGCGACGCCGCATCGTCACGGAAAAGCGTTACGCCAACGCGTTACACGACGCCGAGGCGTCACAAACAAGTGTTACGTCAGAGGTTTTTTGCGCGACACAAGGGACAAAACACAAGCGAGTAGACACGGACAAGCGCAACTTTCAACTAGTTTATTCGTGCTCGATCGACCGCAAAAACCGCAAAAACCTCTGACTGCATCATGAACCAACTAGGCCAACAACAAGTTTTAAGTGTTACGTCGACGCGTCAAGAAAAAGTGTCCGGCGCGACACAAAACAGCGTCACACCGACGCGTTACGCGATGCGGAGGCGTCACGAAAAAGCGTTAAGCTGACACGAAAAATTGTTACGCCGACGCGTTACGCGACGCCGACCCGTCACGAAAATTCTTTACGCTCAGTCGTTACGTGACGCGTCACGAAAAAGTGTAACGCTTACGCGTTACGTGACGCGTCACAAGAAAGCGTTACGCTGACGCGTTACGCGACGCTTCAGGAAAAAGCGTTACGCCGACACGTTACTAAAAAGCATTACGCTGACGCACTACGCGACGCGTCATGAGAATGCGTTACGCGACGCCGACGTGTCACGAAAAAGCGTTACGCCGACGTGTTATGGTTACGCCGACGGCGACGCGTTCCGGAAAGCGTTACGCCGACGCCGACGCGTCACGAAAAAGCGTTACGCCGACGCGTTACGGTTACACCGACGGCGACCATAACGGTAGCCATAACGCGTCGACCGGACGCGTCGCCGTCGGCGTAACTGCGCGGTGCATTATGGAAAACGTGCCATATTACACCGCGGTGACGCGGGCATTAGATTATGGGATGTCTTCCATAATGCAACAAGCGGAAGGAGGAGGGGGAGGAGGGGCAGGAGGATGCAGGAGGGACGAGGAGGAGAAAGAGGGCTCCCCTGAAAGCTCCCCCGCCTCCCCTCTACTCAAGTCACTGGTGTATTGTCGGCTGTACGGGATCTTGAAAATCTCAAAACAACCCGCTTTTACTGAGCGCAACACGACGAAAGTTTCAGACAAAAAAAATGTAAGTAAAAATAAAAACTTGAAACAAATATCCAATGATTAATTAAGCAATTGCATGTCCTCACGAATAAAAAAATCAACTTAAATTAAGATGTCGAACACCCTGTTTGTTTGTTTTTTTTGCACATAAGTTGACATAGATTTCAATCAGCAAACAAAGGTTATCATGGAACGTGAAACAGGAGAAGAAGCTGGGACATTATGTCTGCTCGCCCCAAAAATTGACCTCAAACTGCGTAGATAACACGATAACTCTATTAATGACAAGGTGTATAGAAGGGTAGGAGAGGGCATAACGCCAGCTGCGTAGCCTCCACAACCCATGCTCCCTTGACGCCTTGCCTCTTTCTAATTTTCCTCCTCACTCTCCTCACTTATCAGACCAACGTGACCACATCACGTGACCGTAGCTAGTCTTCGTGTACCCTTCGATTTGATAAAACCTACCGGACGGAGCGCGCGCAAGCCTGCAAGGAATCCTTCTACAATCAACCATCCATCTTACACGTGACATGTCACGCGCACATTCAGTATTTTAGATCAGAAAAGAAACAAATGCAGTTTCAGAAAAGAAACAAATGCAGTTTATAAAGTACGGAAACAAGAAATAACCCGTCGACATACCCGCCACCACGCGGTGGAAAAGGCGGCGCATACTAAAAAGGTGTAGTGGGATCAGGCGCCGACACGGAAAGGTCCCGGATGTACGCGGCGGCGCTGCGGTCGTATCGACAGGAGGATCCGACCAATCCGACCTGCTCCAAGCGTTCTGAAGGCCTTCGGCGAGAAGCTTTGTCTTGCGGTAGGGCGTTTCGCGGTTTGGCAGCGCGATGTGGCTCCCATTCTGAACTGATCTTTACCCCTTGTTGGCTGTCGTTTGTGGCTAATGAAGTGTCGCGCCGAATTAGTGTTTCAACGCGCAGCAAATCCAATGAGAACCGCTCTGGCTGCCCGCTGCATACAGCCTATCCAGAACATGCTGTAGTGGCGCCCTCTCGCGCCGTCGACACGGAGTGCGGCAGCCGTGAGTGCTCGCTGAGCTCACTATACCCCTCCTCTAGATCACGGTCACTGAAGCAACCAAGGACGTCATGAGGGAGGTTATTTTTTATTGTTTTCGTAATTTTAATTTGCCTATAACTTTTAAAATATTCCGAAACTCGAGAAAAGAAAAGTTTCATTAAGCTTGTACGTTCAGTGCGCTCAGGTTCGGTGAAAATCAAAAAGCAAGAAAAACGTCCTTGGAGGGCCCCTTTAATGACAGGGAGGATAGAAGGGTAGGAGAGGGCATACACCAGCCGCGAAGCCTCCGCAAGCCATGCTCCCTTAACGCTTCGCATATTTCTCATTTTGCTCCTTACTCTCCTCACTTAAGAGGCCAACGTGACGACATCACGTCACCGTAGCTAGCATTCGTCTAGACTTCGATTTGATAAAACCTACCGGACGGAGCGCCCGCAAGCCTGCAAGGAATCCTTCTACAATCAACCATCCATCTCACACGGGACATGTCACGCGCACCAATTGCCAGAGAGATCTACGGTCACGTTGGCCACAACATTGTTTAAACTTTTTATGACTAGGCATCACCAATATTGCAACGTGCCCCCTTCTAGTACTTTTAACCTCCTTGATTAATGACCACGTTGGGTCAAAACCAAAACTGTATGTACGGCGGAAACGTACCAAAAAGTACAGGTACAGAAAGAAAGACAGCAGGACAGGGCGCACTCTCAGCTAAAGTTTATTTGAAAACTACAGACATATATACCCGGCAGGCATGCTTATCGTCACTCATCTGAGACCAGCCTCCGTTTCAAAACTCATATTTAGGGCTAGTCGTATTTCCATCCATTGCTTCGTTCCAATCCAAAGCCACAAGCAGCTTCCGGATTCTTGTCCGTCCCTGCCAACGTTACTAGAGCTCTCAGTTGAGAAACTCACCGTTGAAACGTGGGCTGCTGGCGTCCACCGAGACCAGAGCTAAATACGACAACAGCGCCACTCTGCATCATTTGTCTTAACTGTGGTCGCCTTGAGCTTTTAGAAAGCATGTTTTTGCGTAAAAACTAACGGAAAAACTCTTTTTGTAGTAACTTTCATTGGAGTTTACTACAAAATGGAGGGCGCGGGTTGTTATCTAAAATATTTAGTTCGCAAGGTTTTGCAGTATAATTAATATTGTTTTTATACAGCCGTGCCTCAGCGGTTATTTCAGGTAGCGCGTCCTGAGCTAGGCGCATATTAACCACGGTAGTAATCGGCGGCGCGTCCGTTTGGGAGTCAGGGTGGTACCTCGAAGCCCCTTCCACAGTATCTGTTCTGGCCCCAAAATGGCCGATTACAACAAAAATGGAAGTCACGTGCAGTTCCTCGAGTGGCCGCTGCGGGAGAAACGGCGGCGTTGGGATCGCCATTAGCTCGGTTCTCGTGGACGGATCGGTGCCACTTTTTCAGAGCAGTCTCTATGGCAGTGTCCCAACTGAGTGGTTCTAGTAGCGTTGGTCCCTGCAGACAAAGGCCTGTCTCAACGTGCGTTGGTGAAGTCATACTCCAGGTAAGTTTTGCCAATTTCATATCCATAATGCATTCCAGAAGAGTGTCTACATATGCTGGATGATCTTTCGAACACCGTAGCTCACGCTGCCACCGCAATTCGGATGATATTTAACTTTTTTCGACGCTTAAGCGGTCTACGCGATTTCGTGTCGCTGGCCCGAGGCGGTGTCGCATCACAGTTCTGAGAAATTTTGGCAGGCTTTAGGCAAACGATCGCTATCACTTGTCGAGGCTGTTCGTTGAAACCTTGCGTAAATGCTAGCCGCTATCTTGAGAATCCCGTTAATGTTCTGCGATACCGGAGTGCTGCAGGGACGCTGATCAGATTGTTTCGAAAGTTCGCGTTGCTGTCGGCCGCGTTAAACTGATGTGTGCTGTCGAACGCTTAGATACGGATCTTAGAATAAACGCCGTGGATGTGTTCGGGACAGCGACATGCGTGGAGAAATGGATGGTTTTTACTTTGACGTGTGGTCTTGTCCTTTCTCACGCTAGCGACAGCGTATCTCTTGGTCAGGGCGCACAGGCTTTTTGCGCCGCGTCCAGTGGGATGGCGGGGTTTGGGTGCTGGCGTTCAGCGGGTTCGAGCGGGTTGTTAGAACACGCTCTTAGCTGGGCGTCGTAGGGGTCGCGTACGGCGTTTGCTCCGCACCGGCCTACGGTGCGCGTCGGCGGTGTTGAGGCGCGCGGGCGTAGAGTTGCTTAAAAGTGTTGACAGGACCCAGTTAAGCTCGTCGTTTCCGTGGTTTTCTCCTTACGGGCCCCTGCATATATGTCCAGTTTTGCGAGCCACCCAGAGTACTACTACTGTTGCTAATAAAGATTAATATTGTATGCCTTAGTGGCGTTTTAATTTACCCCGGTCATATTCGTGACTCCCAGAACCCGGGTGTGCACACGTAGTTTACATGGCTGAGGATAGAGGTTAAATGATTTTATTAAAATGCTCTGGTCTGGTATAGAATTTGTAGTGGTACGAAGGTTGCAGTGGAAAATCGCACACCTGACAGGTGCTCTCGCTTGTATAGTGGAGAGATTGCAATAGAAACTCACACACCCGCCAGGCACGCTCGCTTGTACAGTGAAGACACATTCAAATCAAGGAGATCCAGCTTTGAATGTGAAGGAACCCTACTTCAGCTTTTAAATACTTGAGGTTTTCTTAAAGTTGAAGGGAGTCCCTTAAAACATTTTGGAACCATGTCCAAGACCCAATGCTGGGTACAATTTTAGTCTAAAGGCTGGTCCACACTGTTGCTACCGGCTAGGACAAAGTCCAACAAAACCAGTCTTTAAGCCTATTGTGAAAGCTTATGACCGTGCTACGCAGCAGCAATGTTAGTCGTAAGCAACTTAAAACCCTGTTTTGTTCAACTTGGTCATAGTCGGTTGCAGCAGTGTGAACCAGCTTTAAAACCTCTTTGGTGCATGTAATCAACAGTTGCTTCAGGATAGCGCATTGTACTACCTTAAAGTATTTTGACCACATCCCCTGTGTTGATTCTTGATTTGTATCCCAGCAATACAGAACACGTCAAAAGGCTTGTTGATTGCTGTGCATGTGACTATCAAGCGAGCTGTGCTATTTCTAGGTGGTATTTAGATTGTTTTGAAGTTCCCGGGATTTTCAAGGTACCAGTAGCTGTCTAAGCTCCACATGCATACTGTTCTTAAAACAATTACTTCGTGCAGAGGTTAATTTTTCTAATTTGGTAGACTTAATGGTGGTGTCATCATGGTCTTTGCACTGTCGACGACAAGAGAAGCGTAATGTTGCACCTGTCTTTTTGTTGATCTGTGAAGCAAGTTCTGGTTACTTTTTTATTCCAGAATGTAACTCGGAGTCTTATTCATGATGTTGCAGGAAGTCTGTATGATGACGAAAAAACTGCAGGTGACTAGAAGCTGCCGATGAGCTACCAGTCCGTATAGCAGCTATCAACTCGGATAGGGCCTGCAGGCGTATCAGCTCCACCCGTTTCTATACTGCCATTCAAGAAAGGATGCTTTGTAAAAGGTGGAACAGGGCCCATGAACTGCTTCCGCGGGGATCTGCTGGATTTATCTGACTTTTGTTTTTCTAAGCAAACAACAACATTACACACTGTAAAATACCGAAAAAACGTCCACTCTAAATTGGAAATAATCATGGAGAGCTGGGAGGATGGGCACATGTTAGGTACGACAGCTGGTAGGTGTCCATGATCAGGTGGTCCCTTGCTTGGTCTGACCAAGGAATTACGAATAGCTGCCCGTTTGTGGAGCTAGCGAATTGCGCAAACATAAAAAACAAGGTGTAAATGTTTTTTGTTTTTTTTTTTTACAAAGAAGCACCCTAAAAACGTGCTCGATTAGCATTGGCTTGTGTTTGTTGCTAAAGCCTTACATTTACTCTTCTGAGTTAAAACAAAACAGCACCCTGTATTTTCTTGGTCACAACTTTCTGTGGCAATAAAAAGAAAGCTAGGGAGGGGGGAGGCAGGCAGTGCTAATGGCTCGTGTTAGAGCACCACATTGTTCTGAACTTCTTTTGGTCTCGGTTTCAGTTTGGGTTTTGGCGTGTCAACCACGCAGTTGCTGGAGTGCATATTTCTTTGTACGAGGATCGCAGTACAGGGAGTTGAATTGGTATTGCCGAGCATGCATGCACATTCACATATTTTTATTTTCGGGTTACCCTGCAGTGCCCGAAGGCATTATTGGGCGGAAGGGGGGGGGGGAGTTTATAGTCAGTCGTGAAGGTAGAAATACACCCGTGCATATGTACCAAGAAAAAAACAAGAAACGCAAGTGCACAGGTAAACACACTAAAAAAAACAAAAGCGAGCCCAGAATAAAATAAAAGCCACATTGGTTTCTCATATTCTAGGTACCTGCCAACGTTCCATGTTTTTGGACGTAAGCCAACACTTTGACTGAAGCACTCATACAGACTTACAATCTATATTTTACCATGGTCAAGCTCCTAGAATTTTAGTTGTCTTGCAACTGATGCAGAGGGGCAGCATCGATTCAGGAAATGCTGCAAATTTCATCATTTGTATTTGTATTTATTTGCCATTTTATTTTGGCGCGGCAGGGACGAAAGGTGTATTAAAACACCTGACTCAGGTCCCGTACCCCATAAGGGTTTCAGAGCGCCGCAGCTCTTACAACGGACGCACAGCATATTTACAAATGAAACACAAGAACATAACAAAAATAACAAGAAATATGTAAATTTCGAACGCAATGAAATGTCTGGCAGAATTTTTACACAAGACTTTATACTTTCTCAAAAATGTAATCCTTTATTCTTTTTTTAAATGTATTTGCAGATCTCGATTTAGTTGCTATATTAGAATTTGTGGATGCATATTTAAAAGTTGTGTTAATTGCTGCTTCAATGTTTGTTCTCCATAATTAGTACGGATTCGGCCTCTATCATAGTCCACACGTCTCAAGTTGTATTGAGTGTCTCTTAACGGAAATTGAGTAACAGAGGACTCCTTATTGTTTTTACGAGATTTGAAGATTACTTTTGCGAAGTTGAAAACTATTAACTGTTGGATATTGAATAAATTATACTTCTTAATATAAATGTATGTGTGATCATTATAGCACAAGCATGCAATGAACCGAATTATGTTTTTTTACAAAAGCCGGAAAAATAGACAGGGACACGAAGTTGACGTAAACGCTGGCGAACTCGCAACTAACATTTAATGAAAAAACAAATCATGTATATAGCCGTGAAAAACGTCAGTCATTTGTACAACCGGTGTAGCCCTCTATTAAAAAAATTCATATTATTTTGCTGATAAGGTTATGGATCTCCCACTTTTACACCTGGTGCCTTTGGGTTTAATCTCAAACGCCTCGTGTAGCTCTCTCTCTAGATACTTTCTCTGGGGTTCTGGCCAAAAATGTTGTGTTTTCAATTGACTGCGAGCAAAGGCAGCTGCTGCAGTGCCTTGCCAGATGTGCTGAAGGGGGTTGGTCGTGTTGCCGCGTCATGTTCGCGGGCGCAATCGATAAAACATCAACCTGTATGATCAATGATACAGAACCGTATGTCCCTGGGATTTCGTACACAACTCCGTTCGTGCATTCTGTGAATTGTTTGTGGTGTTTTGTTTTGCATTTGTTTTACAAAGGCAAAGTTAGCGGCTGCACCCGCCATGCACTGCAGCTGCTGCCCTTGCTCCCGTCATTTAATGTCACCAAATTTGTGGCCAGATCCCCAGATAAACAATCTAGAAAGCTGCACGAGGCTTTTGAGATAGATGCCAAAGGCACGAAATGTACAACTGACACATCCATAACCTTATATGCAACAGAATATGAATTTCTCGATAGAGGTTGTGTCATCAGTCACGTTTTTCACGGTTATTTAAGAGATTGTTTTTTCAATAAAAGTTAGTTGCAAGTGTGCCAGTATTTACGTCAACTTCTTGACCCTGTCTCTTTTTTCGGAGCTTGTCACGATCATGAACCAACTGCCCCAAATTGGAACATTAATGAATTTCATCAGCACTGCAGTGTTTTGAGGTCATTCATACGTCTTCTGGTGCTGACAAATCATCGCGCGGGCGTGATTTACCAAATTAGAAGCACGCACGCACCACGGCGCAAAGTCACATTTCATTTTGATTGTATTCAGTTACGGCTGACTCTAGGGGGGGTCGGTGGCGCACCACAGCTCAGAACACGTGTAGCGACAAATAGGGCTACAGAAACCAGAAGTCCTGAGCATTATCCCCACCCCTGCTCACTAATCAACCTGTATACGGAAACAACTGGGAGTCCCGGTTCCCACTGTCCAACTTGTCGTATATGTTGCACACCACGTGCTCAGTTGGTTTTGGCATTTATCGGTTTGTTTACTCCGTAAAAATCCTACAAGGCAAACAAATGGTGGGCTCACAGAGTGTACCGGCAATACACAACACGAATGATGCCCGAGATGCACATGATAAAGACGTCATTTTTGTTTTGCAGGCAACTAGAAAACCTATAGCAAATTTAAACCTAGAAAACACTATAGAGCTAAAAAGAAAAGGCCGTAAGTTTGGTACATCCTGGCTAATGTTATGCTAACATTTTCAAATCCAAGCTAAGCGGAACTGTTTTATATAATTTTTAATTGGTTAAGTTACACCCAGGAAATTATTATGATTGAACTATACTCAGCTGTGCAGTGAGACGGCGTGTTTTGATTCTCTAGCTTTGGCTTCATTCCCACGCAAATTTGTTTCTGAATATATCACTTTCTAGCTCTTTTCAAATGTCTACCCCTCATCCTCCTCTCCTGCCTAGCCGCTCTACCAGTTCTATTTCCATGCTCTCTGCCAATCGGGGGATAACCGCCCATGGCGACAGGGCGCATGGTGGCTCCTACATATATTTTTTTAGCTTGCTTAAAATAGGGGAGTAGGCATTTTATATCTCTTTTGATGAGTTGAAATGTTTCAAAAGGGGGGTTGAGCGCTTACTCCGACACTGGTGCACGCTTCTTGATTTACGGTAGTTTTATTGTGTTGTGTGTTACTACTGGGTGTCCCATAGAGCGGCCAGGTTCTTTAAATCTACTACAAAATTCAGTGTCTTAACCAATCGCGCTACGACTTTGTGCAGCGTTGTCACAGATATTACATTTTCTTGTACAATTTGCAAAGAGCGAAGTTACCTGAGGAAATGTAAAGAAAGAAAAAGGCTTAGCTTCTATGGAAACGCAGCGAAGCCACCGGTCGTCAAACAATACTGCGCCGTTTTGCACGGGAGACAAGAGATGGCGCAAGCGGTCGCGATGCCAACTGCCGCCAAGGAACGAGCGTCCGGCGCCGAAAGCCGGCGTCTTCAGCAGACAATATTTTCGACTCAAAAGCGGCACGAGCTTTTCTGATATCAGTTGCAAATGCATTATTTTATCATCCTTGCTAATAAAAAATATTTAATGGACACATAATCGATTTAAAAAATGGTTTGTCGGGTTATTTTAACTTTTTTAGTGGCAAGATAGTGTTTTAGTGGCAGGTGGAAAGATTGTCTGCTAAAAAAGCCGGCTTTCGGCGCCGTATGCTCTTTTGTTGGCGCAGTTGGCATTGTGACCGCTTGCGCCATCTCTTGTCTCCCGTCCGAAACGGCGCCGTTTTGTTTGAAGACCTTTGGCTTTGCCAAATTTCCATAGGGGCTAAGCCTTCTTTTCTTTTCTTTTTGCTCGGTTAAGTTCGCTCTTTGCAAATTTTTGCAAAAAGAAATGCACCATCTCTGGGCAACGCTGCACAAAGTCGAAGCGGGATAGGTTAAGACACTGAATTTTGCTCTCGATTTAAAGAGTCTGACCGATCCTTGATACACCCAGTAGTTACCGCATATGTGTACAGGTGATTCATGCAGTTGTTAATGACCATTGGTACCTAAGTCAACCTCGTGCAGGGTGTCTATGAACTGAAAAAAAACGGTAATGTTGAGGAAGTTGGCGATTGGAAAAGTCTGAAGATTTCCACACTAATCAACATCGATCAGGAAAATTCAGCCTTCCTTTGTCTGGATGTCTGCAAAAGACACGTGTGGTGTGACACACAGACCATTCTACTTAGGAACTCAGCCACCCTGCCTATGTAAATCTCTGCTCGGAAACTAGAGTCTTGGGAGAATCCAGAGATACAATTTCATCTCGAAATGTATGAAAAAGACAAACTTCTATACTCTAAATTAACAGGTGCTGCTTATGGCAGCTTTGTGAAATGGTTTCATAGTGCGAGAGCTTGTCTATATACCTACCCCAGTTGCTCCTGAATGGACTTTCCATGGGATTCTTTTACAGGTTGTGAGCATCATGGCTGTTGAGGTAGTTTCTGCTGCGGGGTAGAGAATATCCCTCAGCTTGACAGTCCACAAAAGCTTTAGCAGCCAGGATTTTGGATGTCGCGAGAGTAATCACGCTTGCCTTTAGCACATATTTTTTGCCAGAAGTTGTACAACCAACCGCCATTTAATGTTGGCGCTTAGAGACCCCATTTAATGCATGGGTGGTATAGAATGCTAAGGAATGCAGAGGCGCATTTCAGACACCATGCCGTAGCATCTGCTGTTGGGATGTTTTGATTGGTTCTCATTGCAGTCATCACAATTTCCAGATTATGTTTCTGGTGGCACTGTGCACAGAGGGACAGAGTGTCTGACAGTGAGCTGCCCAAAACAAGCTGCTGGCTCTAGTGACCATCTCCAAAAGCCTCTGGATGGGCTAATTGACAGACATGCCTGGACATTTAAAAATGGTTAACACAACCTAGACTACTTTTGAATTACGCCTTTGTCTAACGGCTGTAGCTAGGATACCGTGTTTGGATGCTAGAATTGAACTGGATATGCTAAGCGGCACATGTTGCAAAGTAGCGACATGCTGGGACACTTATCCTCAAACTCCGCTTCCCAGTCCATGAGCCACCAAAGACCCAGCTAACGAGATCCCGACTCAAGTCAAAGTTTTCTTTTAATCTTGTTAGTAGCAGCGTCGTAGTCTTTAATTAAAATGTGGGCGTAGCCCCGCTCATTGCGGCACACCGAGCAAAGCAGAGCGAAAGAATGGAGATAAAGACTGGCAAAAGTGACGTCAATAGCAGGGCCCGATAACCCTTGCTCACCAATAGGCTGACTTGAGGATGCCAACGATGACGTCACGAAGCTTCGGACAGGTTACAGGTGGAAGAAAGGCTCAATGCATGCCCTGCTCTAATTGCTGCACATATTTTTTTTAATAAATGCAGTTTACATTGTCTTTTGCCCAAGCTTAGTGCGATTCCTGAATTAACGAGCAAACATGCTATGGAAGTCTGCTCCTTACTCAGATTTCTTACAAAGCTTCAGGTTCCGTTTAATGCTAGTTTGACTTAGTTGCACAGGCATGTGCCAGTGCACAAACTAGAGCATATATATTTGTACTATTTTACATTTAATGCACTGCCAAAGGAAAAGGTTCAGATATCATTAAGCCCAAGAAGCTAAACCATTAATTTGAATTGATATACAGTAGACTCGTTAATTCAAACTCCAGGAAGTCACGAATTTTTTATAAATTATCGAAAGCTCAAATTATCAGAAGTTCATCTAAATATGTTGCAAGATAAATTATGATTTTCTATATGAATGGCTACACGTACTAAACATAAATTTTATGATTTCCTCTGCACAGCCCCAGTAATCATAAGCTGGAATGCCATTCAGGAAACATTAGTAAAATTTAGGACACAAGTTTATTCAACCCTCAAAAATGTTGTCTCTCAGGAACTGTTTAGACAGCACATGACGCCTCAAAACAAAATGAGGTTTGTTCAACAAGGAAAAAAGTTGTCTATTAGCGACTGTTAAGCAGGGACCCATGAGTAATGGAAACGGGCATTGTGCTGCAGTTTCTATAGCAACTTGCGTGAACACTGCGATATAAAGCCATGCCACCACATCAGAGCGTCCGTGCAAATTGATATGGAAACTGCTGCGCGGCGCCCATTTTTGCCGCTCATGTGTCCTCTGCTTCAGAAATGTATACATAGATAGTTTAACCATTCAATGGGATGTATAGAAACGAAATAAGGAGGCGCCTTTGGCTTAAACGCCGACGTACACTTCGCGCTTTCCACTCTTGCCCACCTCCTCCTTTCCTATATTCTCTCCACTTTTTACCTTGCCCAAACTTGGCTCCCCTCACAGATGAGGAGAGGAAAGCGCTAGGAGGATTATCTTCCCGGCAGAAACCCGTGATTGTACGTCGGTCTTTAATGTGAAATGGGCGTGTTCCAGAGCGATTTCACAAACTCGTTTGTGGCCAACCAGCAGCTGCGCATAATATCGTGGCAGTGGTTGTGAGAAACAAAATTAATAAGCTCGTCGGAGTAATTATCGGTGACTGGGGTGCAGTGATGTTTTCATCGCGGTCATGCAAAATCACGGTGGAGATATAGAAAATATAAAATGCGTGCCCGACCAGCTGAACGATTGACGTAATCCGCACACCAGGCGTCGAAGCGGTCATATTCCGTTTGAGCAAAACAGAAATCAAGCGGCACTTTCGTTTCTTACAACTTCTTGCATACCCATAATCGAAACATTGCGTGTACCATATTTTCAACTATGGAGAGTTACTTCATTTAACTCTTACGCACATATGAAAACAGTTTCTCGCTACCATGGCTAAGGGATTATTTTCAGCTTCTAGTTGGCCAGGAGAGATTGTCGAGCCCTCTATCTGAGTGATATAGGCCTTGGCTCTGCTTTCTCCTTTTATATACCAAGATCTATGTGTACGGCTCTGCTCTGCTTTAGCCCTGTTGAGTGCGCTTTTACTGAGCACCAGTGCACCGCAGAAAAGCAACACCTGTGAAAGCAAGCTCCACAGGTGCTGCTTTGCCGCAGTGCACTGGTGCTTGGAAAACGTGTGCTCAACGGGGCCGTGAGAACAAAAAGTATGAACTACACGAAAACGTCGTTCAAATTAAGCGGCTTATGAATACATTGAAAACGTAGTTGGACAGCCCAATTTTTGAAATTTGTTTGACTTAAACAGAGGTATTAAATCTCCGAGTTTGAATTATCGCGAACCTACTGTATACTCTAAAGGAGATATGGCTCACTTGAATGTGCTTAATATCACCGAATGGTTATGCAAATTTTAATTTGCTAGTTTTATTTCTGAAGCACTTGTTGTGTTGGGTATTCAAATCATTGAGAATTTTTACTTTGGTTCAATTTATGGGAGGCTTGTTTTATATATCATATGCAGTAGAAAGGTGTGGAGCTGGGCTAGGTGGTAAACACATTGCTTGCTGATGTTAACCATGTATGTCATATACAGTTTGTTCTGATTGTGTATTGATTTCAAATCCTCTTCTGCTCTTTATTTCAGGCTGCCCTTACATGCACCATGAAGATATCGAAGAGGACTTCAATTGAAGGACAACTATAAGCACAAGCATGGAGGGGCATCTAGACGGCGAGCACAAGGACAACTGTAATGTAAAATTTCTCCCAATTTAAAGCAAGGCATGCCTTCTTCCAAAAAAGGCATTGTGGCGAAACTTCTTAATTGGTTTGTTTGTTCAGCTGTCATCTCTACAAGCAGCTGATCTAACACAAACAAAATCCTGGCAATGAGTAGTAAAGGTTGCGTGCTCTTTTTCTTGTTGAACTATTTTTGTTTTGTCTAAGGATAAAAATGTATGTACAAGTTAATATATTGAATGACGTAGCTATTAACTCTCCATACAATCCGTACCCCAAAAGCTTCATATGACTTCGGCTCGCTTGAGCATAAAAGCTGTTTGCACTAAAGAAAGGAGCACTAGACCTTTCCATCTTCTTGAAGCCCATAGCTACGAGCCAACCGCACCAATCCTGCACCTCCAATACGTCAGGTGACACCCCTGGCAGAGGTATAGCCCTTCTAGGGGAGTCGCCGGATGTACGGGAGGTCCGGGTGGTACGGATGGCTCCTAACTTTGGCCTTATATAAGGCCGAAAGGAGTGCTTTGTTATTTAGTGCCGACAGCTTTCATAATCCCGACGGATAGCCCCCCGTAGTGGGCTAGATATATTCCGTCTTTATACAAAATTATGTGCCTTGTTTTTAGAGACGCTCTAGTTTCTAGATTACGGGAAACCTTGCCGGCAATACAAAACCAGCAACTTTTACCAATAAAATTGGAAAACGGATAACTGTCTTTAAAGGGAAATATAGACGTTCCGTAATTTTACAAAATTATACGCCTTGTTTTTAAAAGACTGTTCAGTTTCTAGATTACGGGAAACCATACTCTCACCACGGAACCCGAAACTTTTACCAATAAAATGGAGGGAAAAATTTTACAGTGGCTTCCATACCCCTTGTCCAAGTCGAGGATGGTCAGACATCTCCGATTCCCCCTAAAATGAAGTGTCCGTTTCCATTGAAAATAAAGAGTTTCACATTTGATGTCGTAGTCATTCACACTCTTACTTATTTCAACAAAAGACATTTAAATTTCAAAATGGTTTGACCTCAACGGCCACAAACATTTTGAAAGACGGCTGTAAAACGGTTTCGAAAGACGGCCGAAAAACGGTTCACGAGATCGGTCACAATACGGTTGGCGATATTGGTCACAAAACGGTTGGCGATATCGGTCTCAAACCTTTCCCCGTAATCGGTTCAAGTTATTGTACCGATATGGAGTTGGGTTGCAAATCATTATGGGACCGTTATTTCTTAAAACTTTGACCGATATTTGTCCGTTATTTGTCCAATATTTTCGTGCTGCCTGGGATCTTTTGCCTTCTTTTCTCATAAGCTTATTCACTTAAATGTCCTGCTGATCTTGTTTTAGGCTGTTGTTCCTCGCCTAGAAGGACAACAGCAGGGCATGGAGGCCATTTGGTAGTCCCGGCTTTCAAGCAAAGCTTTAATGTTAAATAAAAAAATGGCGTTTTATAAGCTTTCAGCGTGATCGCGGATCCACAGTACCGGATAGCAGGTAGCATCTGCTAGAGGCCGGGCATCTGATGGAGACAGCGTGCAACTCCAACACACGTCTCTGATGTCACTTCACTGAAGTGTAGCTGCTGTCGGCGCGGCGCATGCAAAATCTTTTACAGCGGAGCTGTTAAAGTCTAGTTTCCCGAGGATCGTGTCCCCCACAAAGAAAAGTCGTCACAAAATTCTGGACAGCTACCGCCATTTATGAGCAATGGTGGCAACCAGACAACCGGCTTGTCGGCCTCGCTCATAGATGGCGGAAACCTTTCCAGCCTTTCCACTGTGGTTTTAACCAGAGTGGGAAGGCTGAATTTCCCTAGGCGTCGTCCTAGATGTCGTCCTCGAGGTCGTTTTAGAAGTCCTCCTTGAGGTCGTCCTAGACGTCGTCCCTAAGGTCGTCCTTCAGGTTGTCCTTCACATTGTCCTTGAGGTCGTCCTAGAAGACATTGTTGAGGTCGTCCTAGAGGTCGTCATCGAGGTCTTCTTTCAGGTTGTCCTTGAGGTCGTCCTAAACGTCGTCCCTTAGGTCGTCCTCGAGCTCGTCCTAGAAGTCGTCCTAGAGGTTGTCATAGACGTCGTTTTTGAGGTCGTCCTAGACGTCGCCCTCTAGGCGTCGTCCTTGAGGTCTAAGAAGTCGTGCTTGAGGTTGTCTCATCATAATACAGCTTCGCTGGTCTTCCTACTTCACCAGAGTGGAAAGGCTGAAAGTTTATTTTGTTTTTATTTTTCTCTCGATGCTATGTTCTCCTTACGCGCAGAGTCCCCACCTGGTGTGGGCAAACCTTAACTTTTTGTAAGCAGTGTGCTGGTTTTTACATCATTCCAAGCGTAACAACCTGGCTACTGCTGCACGTGTGTAAGCTCGCGCATTTCGCGCGTGAAGGTACCCTTCGCAGCCTTTCATGCATTTGCAAGCGCATACCCAGTCGTTGTGGGGATACGCGCCTCCTCGTAACATTCCATGACGTGTCGCTACGTGATGCAGGCGATGATTGCTTTGGCTCCTCTCTGATTCGATTCCGTCATCAGCACGTAACGCCTGATTGTCGTGCCCCTTGTCGGACTCCGCAAATTTCCGAGGCGCCGTGCAACCAGTGGTATATTTCGCTCCGGTCAGCCGGCTTTCATGTTTTCTCGCGTTTTGTTACATCTGTTCGGAAAAAAACGAGATATTCAAATTGACAGGATAAACCCACTCTAGAAATCTCCGCTAACTCGTTTTTCTTTCAAAAACGTATTCAGCTTCCTCATTAAGTCCAGACGCAGCCAACACTACGAGAAAAACAATACGTAAATAAAAAAGCTAGTTTCCAATGTGCATTCGTTTCTCTCGTTCCCTGGAAAACCCTGTACGTAAAATACTCAACAATCGCTCATGTCGCAGTAAGTGCCCACCCTCTACGTGCAATGCTTGAAAAATAAGAAAAAGCATATCAGGCACCTGTCTCTACAAGCACCTAAGCCTGGCGATTTAACCGAGGTGCTCATCTGTCTCAGCCGCTTTCCTATGTAGGTCGGTTAAAATTGGTGAAGCCTGAGGGGAGATCCCATTGCTTGAAGCAAGAACAGCTCTTTTAAAATTGTGGACTTTTGCTGGCGCACCAAACCATTCTGCCATGCACCCTTCCTGATTTTCCGTTCTCAAACGTAGCAGGACATTATTATTTTGCAGCAATCTTTAACGTTTTCCGGGTGCTTACTCGGTAGTTGACGGTCAAGTATGTTCTTGAAACATGATTCCCACGTCGAGTGTGGGAGCACTCGACAAAATGTATCATTAAACATATTGCACTTGGTGGAAGGGGCACGTTGATGAGAAGGAGGAACTTAACGGACCTGAACACGGCTGGCGACCATTCTGTGCAAACTGCCAAGTGAACGAGCTTAGGACATTGCACACCTTATGGCGTCCTTGGAGTGCTTTCTAGTAACAAAGGTTCCCATCAGTTCTTGGTAATGTTCCGTGTAGATATGTTTCTCAACCATTTTTTTTTAATCTGAACTCTACAGATAATGTAATTTAAGGTGCTTCACACTAAGTAATTATGGTAGCCGAGCTCACATTCGAGGGCGACTGGCGCACCTAGCTGAAGGTTGGTGGAAAGGAGATAAGACTATAGAATACTTGCAGCTTGACATTTCACAGATTACCTGAGCTGTCCATTACGAAGCTCGAAAGGTTCCACCCACTTACACATGGGCATGGTAGGCTCGACATGGACCCCAGGGTTCTAGGCTCGTCTAGATAAAGGCGTATTAGAAAAACACGGGTCGTTAGCGGTTAGATTATAAAGGTAAATAGACGTTGGCTACAACCTCACGTGCCCTAAAGTGCCCGAAGAAGCAACGGCCGTAGCGGTGTGACTACCACTTGCGGTTCCCTGTGCGTAAACGAGCTCACATTTGTGGGTCGCTGGTGCACCTAGGTGCAGGTTCATGGCAAACAGGTAAGAACAGTGAATAGTTGCAATTTGCCATTCCGGACATTACCGGAACTCTTCACCACGAAACAGTACTGGCAGCACCCAGTGGTAAGCGCGGGTGGTAGGCTGAACACGGACGCCAGTACCATAGATTCGTCTAGATAAAGGACGATACGAACAAGCGTCATCAACGGATAGATTGTAATAAGATGCATAGCCGATGGCTGTAACCTGAAGTGCCCCACAGTACCTGAAGAAGCAACGGCGGCAGCGGTATAACAGACACATGCCGTAGCCTGTGCGTGGTGGAGCTCACATTCGTGGATCACTGGTGCACCTAGGTAAATATTGATGGCAGAGAGGAAAGAAAAGTGAATAGTTTCAGCTTGGCCTTCCGCACATTAGCTGAGGCGTGAACTGCGAATCTGTGCAAGAAACTCCCACAGGCAAGTGCGGGAGATTATAGACCATGTGAAAAATAACAAAGGACATATCAGTCACCCGTCTCTGCAAGCACTTAAACCCAGTGATTTAACCGAGGTGCTCATCTGTGCACCTCAGTTATGTTAGCGGACCTTCAGAGTGCCAACTGAAGAAGGGTAAGGGGCCTGATTCTTGAAAAAAATATGCAGTCTTGCGATAGTTCTTTATGAACAGAAAATAAAATTATAACTAAACATTTAGTAAAACGTGTTTTTCGTTTTTTTTAAGGCAATTCTAATTCGCCCTTTTTTCGGGGCTTTATTGATATTCATGACAAACATTGAAGGCTAAATATCAAACTGATCAAGAGATGGCTGCAGCCGTAGCAATACTAAACATCTGCGGGAGAAACAGCTGTGGCAATGTAACTGCTATTTGATGTGGGCTACTTATGCACCAAAATGTTGACGAGGCAAGCCATTGCTGCCAACGAGTGGATTAGAGGTGAATCACCGATATCTGCATCTCCGCACTTCTGCACAGTACCTAAGGAGGCTGGGCCGCATAGGATGACAAGACAGTCTTATGATGACCGATTTGGACGTAGGGATGGACAATAGTATATTAATATGAGTAGGCTGTCAATAATGCATTGTTTCTGAGTCTCTGAATTGTTTTATGAATGTCATCTGGACATTTGTAGAAAAGGAAAACACCACACCTTGGTCATTGAGCCCTGCCTAGTTAATGTTAAACACTTTTGGTGACTAGTCGTCACCATACGATATAAAAACCATTGTTTCAAACTTGAACTATGAACAGCTAGTGTAGAAACGAACTGTGCAGAGAGATAAATTTTATTTTGTCACAGCGTAAAAAATGTCCTCGGACGAATAAAATAATATCACTGAAGTTATCACGTCACATGGTACACCCAGAGTTGTTTTTTTCGTGTTGGCCAACTTAAAAAAGAGGAGACCTGGGCATCAAACGTGGTTCTGTTTTTCTGGTCTACTAAGTCCAATGAGTTGCTTACCTTTTCCCTCCTATTGATTAAAGGAAGTTTTATAGCAGACCTAAAGAACACGCACTAATCATGGGCTTCTTATTGTTCATATAAAGCAGTGGAGGATACTGCCTTTGTCATTTTGAGGGCAGTTGAGTTCAACGTGTCGTACCTAACTTTACAATGTACTTGCTGAATAAGCAGTGTTAATCGTGGCCACACTTATTTATTCTTCGGGGTTCTGAACCTCATTCGCTATAAGGACCAAAAGATCCACCAGATTATTATTGTGTGGCATGGACTTGTCCATAATAATTGAACACGACTGCGATAAGTGCACATTATTCACGACACTCCCGTTATAACATGCTTGACGTGCAGTAATTTGGGCGACATTTGGGTTATATCATGCGCCACAATTACTGTCGCGGAGTTTTCAACAAAGAGCTTTCCCAATGTGAATTTAGTAACACAGGTGTCGTAGACAGTCAAACTCTTTAGGTACGCAGAGGTGCAATCGAGCATATTCATGTAAGCAGTTGGATGCAAATATTAAAATTAGTTTCCCCGTCTCCCCAAGCTAACATTCACAAAGGCATATGAACAGGCACACTCTTACTGGATAACAGGTGGAACACAAAATCAACTTATTTGTACATTTTTCGGCTGTTTTTCTCTGCTCGTAAGAAACGGTGTGTCTTCAAGTTGCAACGTCGGACAGGTGGCTTTTCTAAACCGGGGCCTTTTTCTTCTGGATTTCGCCGTTTCCTAAATGTCTTCAACACACCATATGGTAATCATATGAACTCCAGTTAGACCTCTGTATTTGCCTACGCAACGTTTTTTTCTAATCTTATTCTTGATTTGGAAATTTAAAATACGGCAGTCTTAGATGCGTCCACCGCATCTTCAGATGCAGATCGTTTTAAGTCTCCTTGATTACACTTCCACGTGGACACGGCCTGATCATTGTCGGTCTCTAAATCACACAGGACAAAAGCTGCTCATGTTTTTGTTTTTTGCTAGAAATTGCGTCAAGGTTTTACGGCAAAAGGTTCCCTCATGGACTTCGCAAGAGCTGTTACAGCTCGTCCGCCTTCAAAGACGCCGAAATGCTGCTACATTTGCGACTCCAACCCGCCCTTCCTCCTACACACACATCCGTGAAGACGGGGAGCTTAGTTCAACACCACCTAGAGCTGCAGGCCGCAGCGCTCCTCCGGTGTCGTCACACGAGTCGGCTGGCGAGCGCCGCGGAAAAGCGCTGCACTGAAGGCGTCGCGCATTGATTTACCGACGTAGTATGGCACTTTTATTTACTCAAACGTTTGTTAATTGGTAAAACAGGATTTATAAATATCTACATGTCTGGAAAGCATATTTTGCTACACGGGCTGCATATTAGGACGTACAATTATTCTTATATGAAAGAACAAGGTTAACGACGTTTCAAGAGAGATGGGTTTTTGTTTTAGGTATCCAAATCTTGGGTGCTTTAATTATCTCTAGGAGTGAGAAGACACAAACAAACAAAAAAATAAATGCCCTGAAACGTTATTGTAAGTGATGGGATCGCCAAAATGCATAACAGCAACAATCAAGTTGGCGATGACCTGTGTGGTTACTGAATGCGTATGTGAAGCTAATGAAAAGAAGATTATTAAAAAAATGTTGACTTTTGGAGCACAAAAAAATGTAATGTTAGAAGTGTATTTTTTACCAGAAGTAAACACATGATAATAAAAACAAAACTGCAGGCGAACTGGGAATGTTTATCATAAAGTAATTAATACGAGACTGAGACACTAAGACGAAAAATTAAACGCAGGAAAGACAAAAAGAGGGAAAGACGCCGCCTAGATCGAAGTGCACAAGTTTTGATATAACCGAGCGCAGGCAAACTTAGCAAACTTAGCAAACTTAAAGCATAATTTTCAGTAAGGGACACATGTAGCTGTGGGAGCCTCATGCACACTTCTACCCGCGTTCATTCACACTACGAATAGATGCTGTGAATATAAGTTCTCTCACCTTTGAAAGCTTCAAATTGTAGATTCTCGTGTATCCATACTTTCTTCTTGTATTCATCTTGACACAATTCAAACACAAGCAACTTAGATGCCGCTCTGTAGCTTTCGCGACACTAAGGCACAGCAGATGTACGGCATGTAGAGATTAATACCGCTTCACAATAATAATGCTATGAGAAATGTTGCACTGAATATAAAAACTTATATTGATTTTAGGGTTTCACATTTTCCTTTCTTTCACTTGGAATTAGCCTCATAACTTTTTCGTTCACCCTTATACAATAGTCTTTCAGCACAATGTTCGCGCTGCACCAGAACAAGTTCTTCAGAATGAGCTCACACTTGTGTGTCCTTCTTCACATGCGTCGAAGTCAGATGTCTTGTTGGTAGACAGCAGTTTCATTGTACGCTCGGTGACGAACTGGCGCTGGATCGGAACCTTCAGAAACTCTACCTGCTTGGAGAGTTCTAGAGCGACAACGTAATTGTGTGTCACATCATTAACGGCGAACATAATTGGATAAAGGAGCCCCCTGCAGTCCAATTCATTGAGAATAGAGTAGTTCTCCTGTGAAACGGTCGCCGTCTTATCTTCTTCAGTAAGCGCCGCCCTGCATTTTTGACATTTCGGCTTTTTCAAAGCGGCCTAAACTGGGTACCCTGCCACGTAGACTAGGACTGGGATGATCTAATTTATCGCTTGTGACACTCCCTCTTCTGTAATTATACTATGTTGCAGCTGGGCCGTTGAGTGTCTACTTGTTTTTCGAGCTTCTCCCATCGCTCGTCTTCACACGTGATTGTCGGCAACGTACTCTGCAGTCGCAGCTTACTTTCATCTCCATAAAGCTGCCTTATAGATATGTGATATTGCGAGCCAACCAACTGCCTGTACTTCCCGAAACGGTCTTCCAAGCTATCAGTCTGAATCTTTCCAAGCAGGACATAGTTCAGCCCGAGTTCAGTGAAGCAGTATTCGGTGACCTGTACAAGTGCACGGGTTGTTTGACAAATTGCTCCGTGTGTTTCCTTGGTTAACGGGCCACTGGTAAGGTTCTCGCTCTCCCAGCCAGGCGTCCAGCCAGTCAAAAAGACTGCCCAAAAAATGCACCTTGGGGTCGTCCTCTGCTGAAGTCACTGGGACTTGAAAGTCGTCTCCGAGTTGCGTTCCTTTGTTCGGCGTCCATGTTAAAATTTCCTTCAGATTTCAAGACCTCGACGATTTCAATCATTCATTTAATAATATGCGCCACATATGTAGGAACAAGAGGGGGACATAGATCGAAGGCTACGGGCTCCTGACTGTGGTTTTGGGAACGGGAAATTGCGATAAAAATATATGTTTATAAAATAAAAAGCGATAGCTAGCTTGTGGTTGTCGCCTTCGCAGCGTAAAATTCAACGAAATAAATTCAATAATTAAAAACAAAATGTGAAGAGATATGAGAGTTCTCACCCTGGTATGCGTCGATAAAACTAGGTTTTTTCGAGGAATCGCCCGCACCCATACTTTTAGCAGTTCTTGATCCTCCAGGAACTTAAACACAGACACTTTCTTCGACGACGTTTCATAGTTCCCATGACACCCAGGGACACAGCATTTATGAGGCATGGCTAGCCCGAAAGCCGCCCGTAACTTGAAAACCACCACGCGTTACCCTCCACGCACACCAATCACAAAAGACAAAAGAGACGGTTAGAGCAGTTCGCGTACTCCCGCCGCGAGACTTGTGCCGCTTGTGCAAGCCGCCCTGCGCAAAGGAGGCAAAAATTGTCATTGCGCAACTGCCCCGGGAGAACCCTGGCTCGGAGAAAGCTAAAAACAAAAACAAAAAAGGCCGGAGCATGCGCCGCTTGGCGTCCTCAGGAAAAAGCACATAAGAAAAAAAAAAGAGCGTGTGTTGCGGAGAAGCCTTCCTCTCAGGTCGGTCCACTCGTCGTGAATCTGTGACGTCACAACTCCGAGCGCTGCGGCCTTTGCTCTAGGTGGTGTTGGCTTAGTTATAGCTTCCCCTCCCACATTCCTATCTCACTTCCTATGCCGAAAAGACGGAAAGAAGCCCACTCCCAAGGCGCATTGGATGGTCACATGCTATTTAGCGGAGCAGGTGGTTCTGGTATCGACGCGCGAGTGTGAAAGACCAAAGATAAAGATAAAACGTACGCGTGCAAGTGAAAAAGGAGGAAATTTGTGGTACTTTTCTCATGGACGTTTTGGGCGTTACCAGTGCCAACTATCCAATCGATCAACGCTCCGTTTCCAACTCCCAGTTTTGAAAGTCAGCTCTGGTGCGGAAGCAACACCTCCAAGGTAACAAAGCCGTAATTAGAGATGCCGGGAGCATTTTTATTTTTTTCGGTTATCAAGTTTGACGGTCGAACTGCCTGGATCGAAAGGTTTGAAGCGTTTGGACCTTTAGGAAATGTTACAGAAACAGATTTCACGATATTTGAGATTTTAATATTTCAAGCTAAATTATTCGACTATTACCAAGCTTTCTTAGTTTGTCGTGATTCAAAATTTAGCAATTTTTCGAACTTTCAAGCATATCACGCTAAGATATTTGACAGTTTAACAACTTCCGAACCTGCGATGTTATATAGTTCAAAGAACTTTGAACTCCGGAAGAAAAATTTCTGGACAATAGAACCAACTTTACACTTAAATGTTTACACCGTGGAGTGGTGTGGAAATTTCACTGGAAGCTTAACGAATGATTTTAGCCGGCTGATCCAACAAATGGCGTTGGGGTGGCCCCGGCGCCTGGGACTCCCGTACTATACCTTGAATATTTATCTCCAGCTTTGTTTGCCGAGGCTCCTTCGTTTAAAATTCCGTCGTTCGCTTCGTGTACATTAATTGCCAATGATCCCTAGTCTGTAGGTTAGAAATCTACACACGGCGCTTCTCTGGGGCCTCGTTCATGCATAGCCGTAATTGTTTCTAAACGTAACTACCCCAATTTGCTTGTGTAATTGGCTGGCTCCTGTAAACAGCAGGTCATGGAAAGGCGCGCATAAAGAGCGAAGTCGACGCACGACGGAAAATATTTCATCAGCGCTTCCTTTCTTCACTATCATTTGTTAAATATTGATTGAGTAGTCAGCTGTATTCAAGATTGGATAACATCATGTATTCATAAAAGGACAAAAACCCGTCAATGTGGAACGCCTGATGCAAGATCTTTCGTGGCCTGATCAGCTGCATTTTCTAATAACGGGGGTGCCCCCGAGTTTGAACTGGTTGCATGCTCCTTAATCTTGAACTTTCCAGGATGTTGTGCCTGTCTCTTCCACGGTGGTTCTTCAACCAGTTGTATATATAACTGGAAATAAATACCCAGGGGAAATAAAGCATGCGGGAAGCCTTGGTTCCAGTATATGTTGTCGTTTCTTTCCAGCATCGTGGTTAAGTGCTGTTCTGGACTCTAAACTAACAAGCGCGAATGAGTAAGAAGTGAAGAAGGGGACAGGACACAGCGCTTACTTACAACTGTCAATTTAATAAGGCACGTAGAGAAAGACAATGTAGAAGAGAAAAAGCAGAAGGAAAAATAGAAAGAGAACTGATTTTTTAAGTTACAAAAAATAACGAGCACCACTTGTCGCATTTTAGGTAAGAGAGTTACAAGAGTGGTGATCTTCTACGACATGAAACATGTGCTTCGTTTTCAAAAAACAAAACAAAAAAGACTTTGCCGCATATGTAATTATTTTTTTAATTAATCGCGAAAATTTTATTTTATACTGCAGAATTTAATTTCCGACCATGAGATTCGAAGATTTCGCCCTTAAATGAGAAACCTTCAAAGTTTCTGGCCTTCTCTTACCAGGAAAAATAGAAGTTGAAAATATTTCGAACTCAAATTGCAAAAACAAGTTTGACAGAATTTTTTTTTTTTAAATTCTATATATATTGAAAGAAAACCGAAATTCTCAATTACGATATTTCAAAAACCTGGACATCTTTGAACTTTTCGAAATCGAACCTCAGCGCAAATTGCAATTTTCGAACCCTTAGAATGTGATTCTTTGAAATGTTTGAAATTTTCAAAACATTTAGAACTCTAACCTCGGCTTCTTACACACTACTCACTTCTACCAGTCCCTTACTCACTACTACTACACTCGGAACCCGCGTAGCACTACCGTTGCACTCGTCCCTGCGTACACTCTTTCCAAGTATGAACTTTTGCCATTAATAACTATATTAAAAAGCTCACTCGTTAATATGTGCTGTATGTTTTTTAGCTACACTACCCTAAAAGAAAAGCATGTGATACGAGCATCGTAAAGAGCAGTAAACATCACAGAAGTTTTGTAGATCATACGCTGGAGCAACGCATAGCTAACGGGAGCTCGTACCGTGACTACGAAGCACAGATAAAGGCGCGCCAACAAGGCCTACAATCCGCAGCGCTCAGTTCATTTAAAACTTTTGAGTAAGTGGACAATTTATATGAATATTACTACGACATCTTGTAGACCCTGAGATGGGGAACGATAAAAAAACGGACAAACACAACAAAATCTCAAATGCAGCTGAATTTTATTGATATGAGCATACCAATAACTAGACTTTCACACAAAAGGAAAAGAGAAAGGGCAAAAAGAACTCAAATGCAAAAACAAGACGGGCAACACGTTCATCCCAGACAGCCAGAGCCACTCCCCGGCTCCAACACTTTCGGAAAGGGAGCCGACCACCCGAACAACAACAACCCCAAGGTCCACACACATGGCGACCTCCAAACCGCTAAAGCCTAATCCCCATTTCCTACTCCAAGCAAAACTCTTCCCGGTTCCCCCCGCCCCTCTTCTCAAGGTTTACAAAGCCCCCTCATACAAGCAGAAACTCTTTCATCCGATCACTGATAACCAAGGACGGCTGGCTCACACAATTCCCCCGCTCACCAATGCACAAAGTCTCATTAATTAGCCTTCTAAACAATTATTTTTCGTTACACAGAACGGAAGTTTCATCCCAAAGAGGGGAACCAAAATTACAAGAACTAACATGATTAACCAATTCAGAATTCTGCGCCAAATTCTTAAAACACCTTTTACGCTCCGCAAGACGGTCATTCAAACAACGTCCCGTCTGACCAACATAACATAATCCGCAATAAAAGGGGATCTTGTAGACCACCTCTGCGACACAGGAGACTGAGGGATCTCTGCGTTTTTTTCCCGCAACATCTCTCACGTCTGAAGGCAAACGGGGTAAGCTTGTCTAAACGGAAGTCCGTCTTAAAAACCACATTAACGTTAAATTCTGCACCCAAAGCTTTTAGGCTATGAGAAAAACCATGAAAATAAGGAATCACAGCAAAGGTTCTACCTTGAACCCTCTCAGCGGTCACCGACGCGCGTACAAGCCGTCGACGTGCACTAGAAACGATAAAATCTAAACTATAACCCGCCGACAGTAAACGTTTGATTTGAACGTCGAAAGCGTTATCAACACAATTAAAACAAGATTTCTTCAGTGCACTGCCAATTAATGATCTCACCACCCCCCTTTAACCAGTTTAGAATGAGCACTCCATCTAAAATGAATCGTCTTTACGGTTTCCCTCCCACAAGACCAGCAAAGCCCCCTTTATTAAATAGTTGCAAGTCCAAAAACCGTAACTTCCCATCTTTCGCTGATTCAGAGGTGAATTTTAATTTCGGTGCGGCGGTCTAAATAAAATCATGGACCTGAGTATCAGAAAGCTGATTCCGAGCACAAACCAAGATATCATCAACAAACCTCCGAACCAAAAACCTTTCACTACCCAAAGAGCCAACAAAATCCGTTATTTTCTTGTCAAGAGTGTTAAGATAAAACTCAGTCAACACGGGAGCCACCGCCGAACCGATGCACACACCTTTCCGCTGTATATAACAGTCACCATTAAAGTTAAGCACAGTTGCCTTCAGATAGCAGATAGACGTGCTATTTGAAGGCAACTTTCGACGTCCAAACCAAACGTTTACTGTCGGCGGGTTATAGTTTATATTCGATCGTTTCTAGTGCACGTCGACTGCTTGTACGCGCGTCGGTGACCGCTGAGAGGGTTCAAGGTAGAACCTTTGCTGTGATTCCTTATTTTCATGGTTTTTCTCATAGCCTAAAAGCCTAGGGTGCGAAATTTAACGTTAATGTGGTTTTTAAGACGGAATTCCGTTTAGACAAGCTTACCCCGTTTGCCTTCAGACGTGAGGGATGTTGCGGGAAAAAAACGCAGAGATCCCTCAGTCTCCTGTGTCGCAGAGGTGGTCTACAAGATCCCCTTTTATTGCGGATTATGTTATGTTGGTCAGACGGGACGTTGTTTGAATGACCGTCTTGCGGAGCGTAAAAGGTGTGTAAAGAATTTGGCGCAGAATTCTGAATTGGTTAATCATGTTAGTTCTTGTAATTTTTGTTCCCTCTTTGGGATGAAACTTCCGTTCTGTTTAACGAAAAAGAATTGTTTAGAAGGCTAATTAAGGATACTTTGTGCATTCGCGAGCGGGGAAATTGTGTGAGCCAGCCGTCCTTGGTTATCAGTGGCTACGTTTACATGGATGCGACTGCAGCGCATGGGATCCAGTTAACGAATCGAATCGGTCCATGTAAACAACTCGGATCGGATCGGATCCCATCCGATCCAATCCGCTGGGAAGGGGTGGTTTGAGATGGCCAATCCGAATCGAGACTCTCCATGTATATGCTTGCGGATAGAATCGAGTGCTCGAGCGAGGGATTACGGGAGCTTTGCTCCTGTAATCCCTCGCTCCCGTAAGGCAAACCGGACACCTCGGAAACAATCTGAAGGTCACGAGGTTTGCGTTGTGATCCTTCGACACGATGTGCCGCTACTGGTCGATCCGAATCCATGTAAACGTAGTGGTTGAAGTGGATCCGATTCGCTACCTGGATCCAATGCGCTGCTGTCGCATCCATGTAAACGTAGCCAGTGATCGGATGAAAGAGTTTTTGCTTGTATGAGGGGGCTTTGTAAACGTTGAGAAGAGGGGCGGGAGGGACCGGGAAGCGTTTTGCTTGGAGTAGGAAATACGGATTAGCCTTTAGCGGTGTGGAGGTCGCCATGTGTGTTGACATTGGGGTTGTCGTTGTTCGGGTGGTCGGCTCCCTTTCCGAAAGTTTTGGAGCCGGGGAGTGGCTCAGGCTGTCTGGGATGAACGTGTTGCCCGTCTTGTTTTTGCATTTGAGTTCTTTTTGCCCTTTCTCTTTTCCTTTTGTGTGAAAGTCTAGTTATTGGTATGCTCATATCAATAAAATTCAGCTGCGTTTGAGATTGTGTTGTGTTAGTCTGTTTTTTATCGTTCCCCATCTCAGCGTCTACAAGATGTCGTTTAATTACCAGCTCGCCTGCACTCTCTCACTGCTTAAAATATTAGTGTCTTGCAGGGAGGTCAATATTTATGCTGTAGAATGCTCATCACAATTGAGCGGAGTTTTCGCGAGAAAAGAGTTTCCTGCAGATTTCTACCAAAACAGAATAGCAATCCCTGATCCGCCAGGCATTTGATTAGCACTCCCCAGATCACAAGTGTGCGCCCAAAACTCCACCGCCGCGACGTGACCTAGAGCGACACGGCAGTGAAGAAAAAAACAAAAACAAAAACTTTTGTAAAGTTTATTTGGGAGAGGAATCTTTTTTTAACGTGATAAGGTTTAGGAGCCCATGTTTCAGAAAATCCGGCGTCGGCGTCGGAGGGACCGGAAAATCCCGGCATGCACCTGGTGACGTCACACGCAAAGGTTTAATTTTCCCACTAAAGTTTGAGGGAAAATTTTTCGCTAAATGTGCCATGAAAACCTTCTACTAAATTTTGTGGGAAATATTCTTTTTAATTCAGCGGCTCAATAGGGTCATGACGTCACACGTGATGTCACCCTTGTGACGTGAGGCCACGTGACCTAGCGCGAGATTTTCAGACAACCCACACTGCTCACGTGTTACATTGCGTGACAGGCGAAGCTACCGACTAGACAACGCACGAACGCTTCCACGCCTTTTTAACGAGCGCGGATTTATATTAAGGGGCCTGTACGAAAAAAATAAAGTTTTGGCAAACGTGCTTTTGCAGGTCTCGCCGTTCCTATTGAAGACGAATTGGTAAAGTAATGCCTTTACAGTCGTCTCGAAAGTTTAAGACACGAAGACGCTGAATACTAAAAGGCGCTGCTCCTCCGCGGTGAAGATCGGTAGTGGTGGATACTGCATGGTCATCCTTGTTGATGAGCAGGTTCTTGCTGATCTGTTTGTTTGCATCACAAGTGCCGTGAAAGACGGGCGAGTCAAGAAATGGAAGCAGGATGGCCTTTAGGAAAAATAACGAAGATTTGGCAAACAGGCTTCTTTACGGCTCGCCGCGCCCATTCCGTTGTAGATGACACCAGGAAGTCTCAACTTTTCCTGCAGAACTAACCGCACCGAAAATTATAATCTCTGAATTGAAGAACAGATAATTAAAAAAAAGAAAACAAGGTAAAAACAGCCTGCACGTCATTCCTGACAGCAAATGGAAGGAAAGCGAAATTCATCTCAATATTGGGCGTATTTACAGAAACCTCACGAGGTTCGCATTGTTGGTACGGCGCTATTTTTGTATTCGCACATACGAGTACTATAGTCCCGTCCATTTGCAAACACCATCAGGCAGTGCTTCAGTCCTTGACATCCCAGAGTCGTTTATACTAAGCGAGTTTGGCCAATGGGCGGAGCTCGTTGCCCGATAGAATCAATGAATTTCGCGTTAACATCTAATGGCGCTACCTCTTTGTCTTGTTTATTCTTGAGAAATAGCAAAAAGTTCCGATGAGTCAGAGCCACAAAATGGCGGACGAAAGTAGGGAATCACCCGTTGTCAGACTACGCTGCTGTTGTTTCCAGGCTGTCAAAA
The DNA here is from genome assembly GCA_037355805.1 of Ixodes ricinus. NCBI lineage: Eukaryota > Metazoa > Arthropoda > Arachnida > Ixodida > Ixodidae > Ixodes > Ixodes ricinus. Next base: position 135,150 of record JAZHYW010010929.1, on the reverse strand, counting down.
TCTCCTTGAGAAGGCCAAACACTCTCAGTATAAACGGCTATGTGACATCTTAGACACTTCCGGTTAATAAAGAATCCTTATTTACATATTTACAAATTCAGCTGCACTAGGCCACACCTACTCATTCTACATTGCACTTAGTAAAACAGTTGTGGGGCGTAAACGAACCTTGTTGCCACTCACAAAAAAAAAGAAAAGAAAAGGAGAGTGCCAATTTTTGAGGAGCTCCTCTTCCCCTAGGGTCCAAAGCTAATTTTCCAGTTGGTCGGCCATCTTTCCTTGTAGCGTTCGCAGTACTGGAAGGATTGGCCTGAAACTCTGGCGATGGGCAGCAGCTCTATTTCTACCCCCGCCTCCCCCTCCAGCACTTGGCGGGCTAGGATTTCCACGACCTTGGCTAAACGACTGCGCACACACGTTTGAAAGCTGAAGCGGGTCCCAAATATCGGGACACCAGCACCCAAAAAGTGCGCGCGACTACACATGTGTTAAATACATGCTGATCTGTCTCATGGAAAGCGCACTGAGGTCAACCGTCGATCGCGGTGGCTCCCCAACTTGATTACTTGTCTCTGGTGGGTAGAACATTCCACCCTTTATTACAGCCAATATCGGCCACTTGCAAGGGTACGTCCCAATTTAGCATGTTCTGCCAGGACACCCGCCAAGTCTGAGCCTGTTGTCGGGGAGACAAGTCAGCCGCGCAAACGGCTAAACATATGCGCGATGTAGCTGCCTCTTTGGCACTGACGTTGGGCAACTCATCCGCTACACGGCGTTGCAAATTGACATCCATGGCGTAGTACGGCAAATGAGTCTTTGCAGTAGGACAGATATTTTCTTGTCCCCGAAGTACGAGGACCCGGCGTAAATGCCTCAACTTGTACAAAGTTAGGGTGTTGCCTGTATACTCCATATCATCCAGCAGGTACATCACACATTTCAAGGAAAGAAACTTTGCAAAAGATTCTACACGCGGTATGCTCCAGGCACCAGTATCTCGGGGCTCGCGCGGAGTAGGCCTGGCGACAGGTTTGGTTTTTGGTCCCAAAAGAACGCAAACATAAGGGACGTAATTCTACGTGTGATTGCCTGTTACCGAACCGCAATTCTAGCCGCGTACGAGTTTTGCACCAATGACTGAGTTTAATAGGAACGCCTTGTCGTAGAAAAACGAAATCTAACTCCTGGGCCAGTTGCACTTGCTGCCTTGCTTGCTCGAACACTTCCTACGAGGTACGAGGCGCTCCTCCGTCTTTAAAAAGAGTACACCCAGTATTACCACTACCCGTACGAAAGGAATGACGGCAAGAGAAGCATCAGAAAATTTGCCTAACTGAAGCTCCTGGACTTTCTCTTGGCTTTGTTGGGCTCCGATGAGTGATGCGTAGCCAGCGAAGATACGTTTAACATCTAAAAAGCTGCGAGGCTGGCGTAACAACAACGACACGTCATCCGCATAAGCGTTTACGAATATCGTGCCGAAACCAACAAGCGGAAAACCGAGAACACTTCCGCTTTCGTGAATCCTTCTTAACAATAGATCCAGGCAGATAACAAGAAGCGCAAAGGGGGGCGGGGGGGGGGGAGTGCAGCCTTGTCCTACCCCTGTTGTAACTGAAAAGCATGCCGTCAGATGGACATTAACAATAGACTCGCTGAACATCTCTTTATAAAGGTTTTCTAAAAGTCGAATAAATATGCGCGAAAGTCCAAAGGCTGTCAAAGCACCATATATAAATGATGTGTTTAACCTGATCGAAAGCTTTCACTTTGTCGAGAGAAACAAAGGCTGCGTCCGCTCAGAGGATGTTGCGTTCACGAAGAACTCACGCGTCAACTACAAAAAAATAAAAAAAATCGCCGTCCAGGAACATTGCATATCTGGAAGGGACTTACAACCAGAGGCAAAATATTTCGAAGTAAATTATTTAAAAGAAAGGCAATTATTTTATAATCGACGTTTAGCCTTGTAAATTCTCAAGTTCAACCAGAGCAAACGCTGTGACTGGCGCGGAGTACTTCAAGGTACTCTTGCATGAGCAAGGTACATGCCCCACCGCGCACTACAGCGCGCGTTCCTTTGACGACGTCGTTCAGAATTTCCGTATACTGCCCCTTTCGCCGCTTTCCCGCAAATGCTAGCAGCGACTGGAATTGAAGTTACAGTCTGTCATATTGGAAGAGGTCAAGCGGCTGTGAAGCTAACGTTGCTGGTATGCTGCCGCGTGACTCTGTTTCCCCATTGACGACCCGCTGGAGCGCAACGTCTATGCGTCAGAAGGCTCACCGTCGAGTTAGGAACTCGGGGGCTGCCAATGTCACAAAGAATGCGCGATCGTCTGAAATGTATTGTAGCACCGACAAGGTATGGTTTCTATAGTGTTAGTTAGCATGAGCATCCTAAGTGTCAAATCTGTGCAGCAACATTTTCGTTTTCTTATAAGATAGTGCAACGGTGGGGCACCTTATCAAGTTGAGGCGCCAATCAAATGCCACATATAGCTCGTACACTTTATTTGGGCCTTTTTCCAAACTGCCTTTGCTAAGCCGACGTTTTTTGCACACCGGCCTTGATTATAACTAAAGTTGTATAACTTGTCGCACTTTAGCTGCGGCGCAATGAATCGACCATATGCGAAATTGTTATAACGTTTGGCAACACGGCGCGCTGCCATCTTTGTTGTGCCGAGATTCATCTTCTGTTTGTAAATTGTATTGTGTTGTCGGTAACGATCGAGGCATCACGGCTTACCGCCTATCCTCGCCCACGCCTGCGAGCTCAGGGTTGGTGTTCTTTTACGACCTTCTAGCGTGTGTACGTGATCGTCGTCCGCCGGTAGCTTGTTTCTTGCCGCAACCGAAATGGCGGATGTACACTTCAGCTCGAAATTTGGATTTGAATGCCGGCAAAAGTACGGGCATGGGCGCTTGGGTTTTGAAATCGCTTTCTCAGCGTGAGTCTCTGTGCGAGCGAAGGAGTCTTCAGAACTGCGCGTTTGCGCCTTGGCCTTTGCCAGCGCCGAAGCCAACTGGTGAGGCGGAGTATATTCTTCAGCGCCCCACTAGATGCCGTTGTGCACTTCGTATATGGTCCACTAGGCATTCATTCTACAATGTTTGTGCTGACGTGTTTTAAAAGATATATTCTAAAAATTTGAATCAACGAGCTCCTATAAAAAACTTGGAGGACGCCTAAACGTGCATTAAAGACGCTTCTGAGCTCGTCTGTCCTAGGCGATATCTCATTCTATGAGATCTTATCTCCTGTAAACCGAAATATTATGCCTGTGCAACGCTTATTTTCCTACTAAAATGTGATCGAAGACTGTGCCATGCCTTTGTCTGCGCGGAAAAAATCTGAAGCACGAAATTCAGCGGACACGCCGGCAACGTGACGATGGGCGCGCGTCAGCCAATCACAAGGCACCTTTCCACGAGAGGCGGCTTGCCATTGGCTGACGCACGCCCATTGTCACGACGCGGCGCCTCTGCTGAAGTCAGCGCTCGAGATTTTTTCACTCAGAAAGGGATGTGGGACGAACCTCTGTCATATTTTTAAGCAGGGATATAGACGTCGCACAAACATACTTTTTAGATTTTTAGGGTGCTTGGAGCCCGTAAGATAAGTTATGACCAAGAGCGGACGATCTCAAAAACCTCTTTAGTGCGCCTTTAAGCGTCGCCCTAAACACTAGAACGGGATAGCGAAACGTGTAAACATATAAACTACCGCTCGTTCCCAAGCCATGCAAGCGTGCATTGCGTGGCGTAGAATAAATATATAGAAATGCATTGCGTGGTGTAGAATAAAGATATAAAAAATGCACTGCATGGCGTAGTCAATAGCGTGGCTGGCTTGTAACTGATGGGTCGTGGTTTCGAATCCCGCCTCAAATTCTTTAAATATTTATTTAGGGCAAATGAGTTACTTTGTAGAGTGAAATCATTTGAGACATTCGGCAACCTTGAATTCGTAGTACAAGTCATGTTTTAATCAGTTTCATTCCGCGCATGACGACAAGTTTCCTTTGAGCGTTGTGGTTTGCTTGAAATTCCAACGCGAGGTCAAATAGCTGTCACGTCATAGCCCTATCAACCAATCTGGATTTACGCGGCACGCCACCGACGCCAAAGATTCTGCGACACGAGCTCCTTAACGCTATCGCGTTAAAGGTTGCGCCTTAATGTTCACCAAACATCTAGTATAACGAGTTCTATGTAGCGCTGCAGAACAGGCATCCTGGGTCGAATCCCCGACTTCGCCCGTTCCTCTTTGGATGAGCATCATACCGGCGTGCGCTCGGGTATTGCTACGGCGTGGTACACGCTAATGTCGCAAGGCCAGCGATTTTACCGGACTGGCTAAACTGCTAATCTACAGCTGAGAGACAAGTTGCCCGTTGAGCCAGACTATTTTCAGGTTGTATAAATATACACACTCACACCAATTTGTGAGCGCTATGTTGCTGTCTAAAGAGCGAACATAGCTGCCCGCATGCCTGCGTGGCCAAACTACACACTCCAGCCAATGACAAGAATGATGATAATGTTTGGTGAGTGTGGCTCTTAAACTATCACCGCCGCGTGACGAAAAAGCAAAGAGCTATTTTCATCAATATCAATCTCTCGCGGTTAATGCAAAACATCAAAAGCCCAGCGCGAGCAGAAAACTCTCAGGCGTGGTGAATACACTTCGATGAGGGTCTCACTAGAAAAGGTTAATTATGCAGGAAGAAATGTGTCTTAATTATACTAGCAAAAGTCTAACTTCACACTCACATCAAAACTTCTGAATGCGGAGTAGAGAATAAATTTCACGTGGTAAAATTTCGAGCCACCCTGCCACGTTTCACACGCACGCCCAGTGCGCCAGTTGGCTCACTGGGCGTGCGTGTGAAATTCTATGGCTTCGTCAGTTCGATGACGGAGCCATAGAATGCCAGGTCGCAGATTTGGAGGGCGACGATCTGGTAGCACAGAGCATTTCTTGGGGAGCCTGGACGTCACCTCAGAGCGTTTGCAGTGGCGAGGACCAGAAACATGGTTTTTAAACCGGACAAGAAAGGAAGCGATAGCGCGAGGAACGCAGGATCACGAGCAAACATTCCATCGCTGGGGAGGAATGTGTTTCGGCGTCTTGCCGCAGCGGGCGCGCTCATCACGTGGCTCTCTTCTCATTCGTTGTCTGCTGCTCTACCTTGTAAAATTCGGCGGCCGCTTGTTCAGGCGGTCTGCCAGGCGTTATTAGTATATAGGATGCTATGCTACTGGCTAGGCCAGTAGCATCAGTTCAGTGCACTGAACAATTAAGAAAGGACCGCGGAGCAAAACAATGTTGAAACGATACAGACTGAGGCGGGTGCCAGAACCCATTGACCAGGACAACGATGCGCGCGGAGACGCCAGAGAACCGAATTACAATATGTTATAATCTAGCCATGTACTACGAAATAGCCTCCTCTATACTCACAAAGCCTGGCAGTTCGACAACGGAGACATAGAATGCCCGGTCGCAGATTTGGAGCGTGAGAATCTGGTAGCACAGAGGCATTTCTCGGGAGCCTCTAGTCAGCACACAGCTTTTGCAGCGGCGAGGACCCGAAACATGGTTTTCGAATCCGACGAGAAAAGAAGCAGTAGCCCGAGGAACGCGTGAAGCACGAGCGGACATTTCATCGCTCGAGACAAATGTGTTTCCACGTCTCACCGCAGTGGGGCGCCCGTTACATGCCGATTGTCTGCCGCTCTAACTTTTCTCTTTCGGCGGCCGCGTCTTGTGGTGATCCACCAGGCTTTTTCAGTATAGTGGTGGCTATGACTAGACCTAGCAAGATAAAGTTTGTAAAATAGGTGTCAGAAGTGGGACTTTTGTCATGGCGCCTCATGCTACACGGAAAACATGCTGTCAGAAATATCTCTGCGACGGGCGGTCAGCGGCAGCGTTCCACTAGATCGCGATAGGATTTCCTGAAGCCGCAGATCTTCAGGTCAGAACTGACGACCAAACAACTAACTTCGTCATGATCCCAACGACTACTTTCTGGGCCCGAAATGAAGGTCCTACGCTGGCCAATGGCCCCATCAACTTCACTAAACTTCAAGCCATCAGGCGCTTATTTGCGCGCTGGACGTTAATGCTCTTCTGACCGTCGCTGCTGGCGTTCAGTGGATAGCTTCACAAAACATCCAATCTTCTCCTGTGTGTTGGCCTTACCGGCGCACTTTATTGTCGGTGTTTGGTATCAAAATGTGCAATTTGGCAGCACCGATATGAAGCGTGCCGGCACCGTAGTACTACTGAAACTTGTCACAAACGGTGACTAAAACAGAAGCTATCGCTTGCCTAAGTGATACGAGTCCATGCATCAACTTCAAAAAGCGCGAATAATCTGGATTTTCAGTTGCAGAGGAACTGTGAGCTTGGCATGAAATCTGAGAGTCTGGAGACGAGAACATCAGCAAGAACACCAACATAAAAATTCTCTGTCGTAAGTGGAACTTCACAAGGAGGCAGATAAATTGCCCCTCCAGCACAAAATTAGCGATCCTTCATATTTGCGCCTCGCGCAAACTTACCTACCTCTAATGACGCTAAATGAAATATGAAAACCAAGTATATAAGATTTCATAGAGACATTATTTGAGAAGTTCAGATTTTCATACATATATTTTCCTTTCATCACTCGACGAAGCCTATTACGAACAAGATGATACAGCCACTACCCAGGTAGCACACTTTCTTGGGCCAGCTTGGGCCAATATTGGCCCTTGATTGTAGTAGGCTGGCCCAGCATCGCCCAAGGAATACGATCGTCCGCCAGCCTGGCACTTCATTGTATTTCCTGGCCCAAGGTTTCCATGCTACAGCCAGGGAAGGGCTTCCTTGGCTGGAGCTCGCATTTTCCCGGCCAGGGCCGGCCGATATAGACAGACCACTGCCAGGAAGTGCGTTTCCTTGGCTAGAGCTCGCATTTTCCCGGCCAGGGCCGGCCGATATAGACAGACCACTGCCAGGAAGTGCGTTTCCTTGGCTGGAGCTCGCATTTTCCCGGCCAGGGCCGGCTGAGATAGACCGGCCACTGCCAGGATATGTGCTTCCCTGGGGATTCACTGAGATTCCCTGGCCCAAGAAACAAGAAACAGCCAGCGTTCGGCCATGTTGCCAGACCGCATATTTGTTCCTTCAAAGAAAAGTAGAAAAACACATACTGCAACATTATCATCACCAAGACTGGCTCGCCCGTGAAGAGCCACCCTGGTCTGAGTTCTTTTTACCCATATAGCCAGAGCCAATGTCGAGCGAACATTCCCTGGCTGTTCTGAATGTTGAAGGAACGTTAAAACACCACTCAGAACGTTCTAGAAACGTTCTTATGCGAACATTCCCTACAAGGTAAGCTTCTCAACATTCTAGGAAGATTCATTGGCGAACATTCGTATGCACTATGTTCTCGGAACATTCGCCTTCGAACATTCATGTGAGCAACATTCTTAGAACGTCGCTTGCGAACATTCCTAGAATTTTCGCAGGTGAAGCCAACTTTACGGAGCTCTCACGCAATCTGTGGTTCGGAAGCAGCCACGTGGCCTGGGCTGTATTTACCCCGTATATCCAGGATTGGCTGACCCGGAAACAGCCACCCTGGCCCAGGCTGTATTTACAGGATGGAGCCCAGATTGGCTAGACGGGGAATTGCAGCTTACTGCCAATCTTGGCATGCCAGGTTGGCTCTAGCTGAAGCCTTGGTGCAAAACAAGCATGGCCCAAGGAAAGTTTCCTTGGCTGCCCAACCTGGCGCGAGCTAGAGCCAGGGTATTGTGCTACTTGGGACCATCCACTATATGCCACTTTGTGCCAAAAATTTGCAAATTAAAGGGAGTTTCTGGAAACTTAGCATAAGAGATCAGTTTTATCTTATACGAGTCTACCGAGGAATGGGATATAAGGTGTAGAAGAAAAGCAATGGTTTTCAAAACTTGATAACGAACTTGCCACTCACTGGGTATGTAGAGGTGCAGTTTCGAATAGACCCGATTTTTAGCATGTGGGTGGGTTATTACTTTAAAACGAAAAGGTATATCCTGCAGTTGCGTGTGGGATGCCATGTCTATCTGTTCTTAAGCTCGGAGTGAGTAATCGGTTATGTGTGCGGTACATGTTGAATCAAAGAAGTTGACAGGTAGGAGTACACTTAGTACATGCTCATGCTGGTGCGCTGGGAAAGCGGGAATCTTGTGCCTGCGCCTTCTAGACACATGTTTGATTAAAAGCTATTGATCGCCCTGTGAGGATCTTTACCATATCCATATATGTAGTACGGCTCATTGGTGCTCCGAAGCAAACCGTAATAGTAGAAGCTTATGTACTTTTGAACATCCCCGGAATGTTCTCAGAACATTCTCGTGCTACGTCGGGATTGGTTGACCCAGAAGCAGCCACGTGGCCTGGGCTGTATTTACCCTGTATATCCAGGATTGGCTGACCCGGAAACAGCCACCCTGGCCCAGGCTGTATTTACAGGATGGAGCCCAGATTGGCTAGACGGGGAATTGCAGCTTACTGCCAATCTTGGCATGCCAGGTTGGCTCTAGCTGAAGCCTTGGTGCAAAACAAGCATGGCCCAAGGAAAGTTTCCTTGGCTGCCCAACCTGGCGCGAGCTAGAGCCAGGGTATTGTGCTACTTGGGTGAATTGTGATGTCACGCAATCTTCGGTTCTCCTCCTTACCAACATGGCGCCGTTCTACCCAGACACCCGAAATGTATGTCGGACAAGAGCCTCCTTATTAGCTTTATATGAGGCTCTGGTAGGACAATCTGGAATATATCTCAATGATCAACTGCGGAAGAATCATAACAACACGAACAAGGCTGTCTCTGGCCATGTAAGGAAACACTTCGGAAACTTACGGTCTGATCGTTAGTTCACAAATTGCACTGTATTGGAGCGGAATGGCGACCTCCTAGTTAGAGGAATTATTCAAGCACAGAAGATCTTGCGAATCTGTGACATGTGTATTAAGCCCCTTCCATTTCTTTACCCACCAAAACAATTTACTACATGGCGAAGTATTCACTGTTATAAATTTATAGGGTGCTTCATATCTTTTTCGTTTTTGTTTTCATGGTATTATGGTCCTGCTGTTTCTTAAGAAGTAGAAGAAGAGAAAGATGACTTGTAATCACTGATATCTAAGACAATTTGGTGGATCTCGCATCCACGGTTAGTCGCTGCGGCGCAGGTACGGCCACTGGAAGTTCGGAATCGGCCATTATAGGCCTGTGTAAATCTGCAGGGCGAAACGTTGCAGAGGCTTGGCGGCTGCGTGCTGAAAGGCGCGCATCCTTCGCGGGTGGAGCGAACAGCAAATCTCAGACATTACACGCTGTAGCGGGCGGCAGACTACTCACAACGTGGTGGTATTTTGTGAGATCTGCCGTGACGCGTCGTGCGCCGAATTGTGAATCCACTTAAATGAACCAGAGCTCTGGATCAGAGGTCCAAAAAGGTGGTAACTTGATGTTGACGGCGAAAACCGACAGGAGGGCGTGCTCTTCTTGCGAGGTCATGGCGCTGCTGCCAAGTTCCGGCTCACCAATGTTGAGGTGGCGATCGAGGTCCGAGAGCAGAAAAACCTGAAAGCTTGCGTACCAGATTTCAACTTTCTTTATTGTACTTCGTCGATCTTCTTTTTTGCTCCTCTAGCGGAAGGGGAGCTTAATTATTTCTAATGAAAATTAAGAAAAACGGCTTGCCTGCGGCGAGCTGTGTGGCCTTGGGCACAGCCTCCTCTACACCGTTATAGCCTTGGAGATCGCCACGAGACGAGGCCGCCGAACTTGAAAGGTAGAGCTGCAGACAAGAGGCTTGTAACGTGCGCCCCGCTACAACAAGACGCCGAAACCCCCTGTTCCCGAGCGATGGATTGTCCGCTCGTGCTTCTCGCGTTCCTCGGGCTACCGCTCCTTTTCTCGTCGGGTTCGAAAACGACGTTTCGGGTTTTCGCCGCTGCAGAAATCCTGCGCTGACAAAAGGCTCCCCGAGAAATGCTCTGTGCTACCAGATCCTCGCGCTCCGAACCTGAGACAGGGCACTATATGGATCGGTCATCGGACTGCCAGGCTTTGTGAGTAAAAGGGAGGCTATGCCTTGGGCCACTATCAGCCCCTCCTTTCAGGAGCGTGACGTCACATACAGTGTTTTCGGATTCTCCGCTCTCGCACATCTTCAGAGCCTATGCACGCGCACTCATGCTATATTATAAAGGTCAGAAGAAGATGTGACGACTGGTGAGAATGCGAGGAAATATACTTTGAAATCTTGTAATTGCTCGCGCAGTCAACACAGCAACACGCGTTTGGCGGCTGAAATATTTGCGTATGACGTAGGGACTGGTCGGAGGGTTTTCGTATCTTCTCGGGCTTAGTTACAACTTCGTGAAAAAGGGACTGGATGTTCAGATTCAATGAATAAAAATATTATAAAATTCACCTCTAAATTATTATTTTTTTCAATGACATTTTAAGCTTACTTTGATGGTGTAAATGTCTCCGGGGCAGTTTTACTTTACTTCGACGAATGAATTTGTAACATGCGATACTCGCAGGCAAGAAACGAATTCACGTAAGTACATTTAGAAGCTCTAGATCCCTTTTAGCGCTGCTCCACTGCGTGGCTTTATTTGTGTTGACGTGTGACGTGATGAAATCTTTAGAATTTGAGCATAAGCATAGTTCAGAATGCAAGATAGAAACCACTCATTTTTTGAAATTTTATTTATTTAATTATAACAAACGTTGATCAGTGTCAGTAACTCCCCAGAACAGATGGACATGTCAGAAACCTCCGCGAGCGATATGTATGCAGCAAAGACACGTACGCGCGACACAGCTTCGAAACTTTCTCGAATGATTGACACGTCCTAGCGGCTTCGATTTTATATGGACATCCAAGCCTGCGATGGTGCATTGATGCAGTACTTCGGCGTGTGCACCCGACCCTCTGACCACGAGAGGCGTTCGACGAGTTGTAACTTTTTCTTTTAAAGATGCGTATTCGAAAAAAAAACATTCCACGTGTTCTTAAAAGCATTTAAGACCGTTTCGACAATATTTTTCGAAGACTCCTCGGCGAATGACGGCGAGAGAGCGAGAAATATGTCGTTTACTACAAAGCCACCCTCCCTCAGCAGCCACTTATACCTGGCGGATTTATGCAGGCCCATAATGCCCGTTTCGATACTTCCGGTGGCCGCATTCGCGAAGCGGGGAACACAATCCAACAAATTGTCCAAGAAATCAGTGCTTGTAAGTCATCGCTGTGTTAATTCTTCAGTGTGTCCTCTCTTTTTGTCCCTGTGTGCAACGCGCTGTTACTGAACCCGAGAAGCGCTGAGCGACACGACGCGACCGCCCTGATGAAAAAGGTGGAACCGCGAAGGACAGTGGAAGGATAGCCCATAGAGTTATTATAATGTACGCTAGAGGTTCAACTGGCGCTAGTGTCTATGCGACTTCCGTGACGCAAATTGAAGCAGACAGCAACCAGTCTACTTTTGCGGTGCTCCTGTGCATTCCTATGGGAAAAAGCGCGTGCATTTTGTCTCTTCGCCCGAAAATAACACGGAACACTTTGGTTATTTCGGTCGTACCGAATAGTATGTGTCTTAATTAACATTGTAAAAGCGTAATTGCTTTAGTTAGCGCATTTTTCTTCATCAGTGAGCGATGTTTAACTTCGCTACATTTCAGTCCCAAAGGTGTGTTCCGCAGCAGGTGTGTAAAAACAAGCGACGATTCGAAGCAAAATTACAAGCGAAAGAAATATAGAGCGTGTTCAAGGCTCGCCAGCATTCCGGTGACGCTTATATATTGATAATATGCCAGTCCGGTCACTATATGAAAATGACCCCGTCGTGCATGAGCGGATAGAAACATTCAAAACGTAGATAATAAAGTCCGTGGGCTATGAAAGGTGTCTCTTCGTATTGTTTTCTCTGCCGGGCAGCTTTTATCGGGCACTTGTTCTCAAAGATTTCGAGCGTGCGGGGGATATTTTGAACGTGGAACAAGCAGCTGCTTCGCTCAGAGCAGAAAGAATAAAGCGGTACTTACTTATTTAAAATCGGAATAGATTTTGATCCTACATGCACGTATATTTACTGATCCAGTGTTACTGCGTAGTTCTTGCCGTCTTTCTTAATTTCAAGATGTTCTTCGTTCGTTTCGCACGTATATCCCCCATGCTGAAAAGCGCCGACGTCGTGTTCGCGCTAACAGTGTCCGAGAGTGCACAAAAATACACGTACGAAGCCGTTTTAGCACCGTTTTTAATGCGATGAATTCGAAAGAAAAACACCGTAACTGACCAATTATTTCGTCGACCTGACTGAGAAATGTTCCAAGCTACCTAGTACGTACGAATTATTTGGGATATTTGCTCTTACGATCGAGCGCAGGGAGAAAATGCACTCACTTTTTCCCATAGAAATGCATTACCGGAAGTCAATTTTGGACTGGTTGCTGTCTGCTTCAATTTGCGTCAGCACACTAGCGCCAGTTGAACCTCTAGCGTACATTATAATAACTCTATGGGATAGCCGTAAGAAGACGGCATAGAATTTTGTCACTCCACGGGTTGTTTATCGAGTTAGTTGCAATACGGAAATTTTAAGAGGCGTTTATTTATGTTGTGATTGTTTTATTCACGAACTGAAATTTCGAGTCTGCACCAGGGTTTCCATATAAAAGTGAGACCCACATGTCATGGTGGAAAGGACCTTTAAACGGAAGTTGAAGCGGTTTTGCATTTAAAGAGAAGGACTCCAATCGTTTTAATTTAACGTCCCAATACTCCAATATCGATTTTTTTTAGATTAGGTGCATGGAGGCAGCAGAAAATCATTTTGAAAAAAAAATGCTGAACGCCCACCTTCCCGGAGCGTGACGTCACAAGATGAGTTTTCGGAATCTCCTCACTCGCTCATCTACAGCGCCTAGCAAAGCTATGCACGCGCACTTTTACTATTTTTAAAAAGGACAGACAAAGACGTCACGACTGGTGCCAGTGCGGGGGAATATGCATGACAAGCTTGCAATTTCATGCGCGGAACTAGAGCGACTCGCGCTTGGCGGCCGACGGATGCCCTATTGACGTCACTACTGGTCGTATGTGCTTCATGTTTCTCGCGTTTCAGTACATATTCGGGGAAAACGAACGTGATATTCAGATTCACGACACAAAACTACGCTAGAAACAACCTCTCTCTCATCTTTTTTTTTTATTAGTGTGTTATTTTTCCTTTAACCACAATAAACCTTTCTAGAAAAAAGAAACCAAAAACTCTTTGAGGGGGAATATTGTAATGGAAAAATAAGAGGCGCGTGCCAGAACCCACTTGGGACGACGACAATGCGCGCGAGAACGGCACAAGCCCGGCTCGAATTCTTTTTTAATATGCTCATGGACTACACCTATCAAATTAAACCCCGTAACGTTATAACACCGGACAGCTCGATTATGTTTCTTGGAGATATTCGTAACGCATTATAAGTACCTCTACACACTCACATATCAATGCGTCTACATTCCTGCAATGCTCTTGAGAGGACCAGTCAGTGCGATTACGGAATCAGCTCGACAAATGACGAGCTAGATTATATGTTAAGCCCCCCAAAAAGTTTGCGCTTTGACAGTGAAGATGAGGTTTAATTTGCTGACCTTGTGATTCGTGTCACAACGCATTGTTTCACAAAACACTAAGGGATGAAAGTTCAGGTGTAAACATTTCCTCCGTCTCGTCATACGCCGAGGTTCCCTTTTTAGGCTGCAGCAACTAACTTTCCGAAGTACTCTGAGACAAAGAAGACACAGTGTACTTCAATCTTAAAAAGTGTTCCGAGTGGGTTATTAAGTTCACGATGCTTGCTTCGTGATTCGCTCTTTGGTATTCATTTCGTCGAATGCTGCACCTCCATTGGCTGCGGAGCGATAATAAGATGCTTGCCACGCCCTTCCTCTTTTCAGCTGTCAGTAATGCTAGTGTTCGCGTTAGGAGCCCCAGGCGCTTTGCCGTTGTTCGAGTCGGTTCGGTGGGTCTTCCAGACGGTGCAGCCCGTGGACATTTAACTCACATCACTAGCAGACCTTTCTTGGAGGTACACATTTACAGATACGGTGATGAAAATAGCGGATAGCAACGTGAATTAGGCGTTTATTGAAAACCTAAGAACTCTTACAGCTATAATGACAACATTAAGACTTAAAAATAGCAATACACGGATGAGTCTAATGCTCGAGTAGTTTTCATTTCTATAGTCCAAGTCCCTGATTAGCAAAAGCCCGTATTAAAAGTTATGGCCTGGCTGGAATTTGAAAACACAGACAAAAATTTGTAATTACACGTTGGGTGTTATCAAAGATTAAAACAAAAGTCTGTAATTACTCAGTTTATATCAGAACCAATCAAGCGAAAGGATTGTCTTCTATAAACATGGTAATTATATGTCATAGGCAGCCTCGTGTTTGTCGTAGGGAACGACGTGCAGGAGTTTAGAACCATGACTTGGGTGAAGTTGGCCACTCGCCTCGCGTAGCCGTAGACATCATTTCCATCCGGGGTTGTCTAGACCTGCCTGGATACGTGTGCGAACGCACTCGATCCGGACAAGTTAAGAGAGACAATAAAGTTTTCGGTTATATAGTGCGAAACTATGACACCTAGTTGGCCCGTGTACAGAAGCACCTTGTACTTCTCTAGTAAGGCGGTGAACTATGGTTTCGCAGACACCATAAGGTTCGCGTAAAACTTCGCGTACACCGTGTAGTTAAAATTGTAGAAAATAACTCTACCAACGTGGATCGCCATGCGCACGCGAGTAGTCTGAAGAAAAAACTCGTAATATTTTTTTTTTTATCTGCTGCCTTCCTGGAAAGGAGATAATTGTAGTCGAGGATATGTCCGGTGTAATTTTCGCGATGCTCGGATATTTTTGAAAGACAGGAGTATTCGCATCGAGTGTTTCCGCGTATCTCGCTTCTTTAATTAGGCTGAAGGCATCGACGGTGTTTTGTCGTATGCCGGACGCTTGGTTTTGTCCACAAGGCCACCACCGTAAAGGACTATCAGGGTGACAGGATCAACAAGGCCGTTTCCGATGTCGATCATCTTGACGTTGATCTTCCTCCGCGGCTTAACGTCGGCGTCGATGGCGATCCCAAGAGCGGAGAGGAATTTTGCTGCCATGAACATCCGTGCATGAAAGAAACCCATATGAATTAGTATGAATTATAAAGGCGCGTAACAATCGAGGTGAGTTTAATTAATATTGCAAATAAGAGTATTATTTCATCGGCTGGAAGCCAGAGGTTAACACTTCCCTATTAAAAAAGCAGCTTAAGATGGGTTATTGCCCCAGCATGCGCAGTTTGGCATGCTGGTTATGCTGGTTTTATCTGGTCATACTGGTCATGGTGGTTGATATGCTCCAAGCTTCATGCTGGGGCTATTGTCCCAGCATGCCCAGTTTGGCATGCTGGCAATGATTTTGAACTGGCCATGCTGGTTAAACTGGTAAACTTCCCCACCAGTTCAACCAGTTTAAATTAATACACAGGTTGATAAGCCAAACTCTTCAGAAAAGCCATTTCGGCATTCAATTTATTATTTTCATACTTGCAGCCTGCTCATATAAGCTCAGATGCTACATATCCTCGGCGCTGACGCAGTGCTAACCGAAGCACAGATAGTGGTTCTCGGTGAAATGCAAACAATGTTATTAAAACTAGATTGCCTATCAATCAAGACGAAAAATATTAAACACGCGCCAAAAACAGGTAATAAAAATAAAAAAATACTGCACGGATGAGAGAAGCAAACCTGGGTCCCGCCAGTAATGGGGGCGAAGTGGCCTCTTGCATAGCCGGCAGAGGCAAGGAAATCCATGTACGGCATTGGCGAAACTCCTCGGCACCACCCGCGTTTACGAGCACACGCATGTTCGGAGACATAAAGCGACGCCTCAGTAGGGACGTCCGACCTCTTCCCGCGCTCAACGGACGATCCGGACAAAGGCGAGTTTGGGGGAGCCGTATCTAGGTAACAGCGGCTCAATGGGCAAACATGATGTTGATGACGCTTTGGGTGTCGAACGGTTGGGAGAGGCCTTGCGCGCGCCTGAGGCGCCCAGTCGCATAAAAGAAAACGAGAGGACAAAGCACAGGAAGTGGCCTAGTCCTAGCCCAAGCAGATCTTGGATCGAGCGCTTGCAGCAATGCCAGTTCGACCAGCTCTAGCCGACCTTGGCGTGCACGCTCCCAACAAGACCAGCTTGACCATCGTGATTAAGAGTTAGGCGAGCTTCACCAGCTTGTCTCCAAGCTTGACCACACTGCTGCATGTGAGTTTTGATGACGGTCTTGAAATGCCCGAGGGCTCCACAGGAATTTGATGGTACGCACGTACCCAATCGATCTTGGACAATATGGCAGTGCCGTCGAGCGATTCGGTGAAGTCGTGAACATGCGGGATCGGGTAGTGATCTTCTCCTGTGTTACAGTTAAGGGCTCGGTAACCGCCACACGGGCCACAGTATTCTGCCGCAAACTTTGGGACACTTTAGAGTGGCGAGGACCAGGGGCTTTCTGACTGGTGAAAAATGACCAGCTCGAGCCTATTGCCACATGAGTCGCCGAGCGATTGTGGGTGTGTCCGAATGGTTACCATGCTTTGCTTTCGCGCAGAGGCCCCAGGTGCGATTTCTGGAAGCGGGAGCTTCTTTTATTTATACTTTCAACTTGGCGTTCTCATTAGTAAGAGAGCCATGGCGTTTTCGTAAGTAAGAGAGCCTAGTAGTCTGGTCGAGGTTCGAATTTTCTACGCACCAAACGTTCCACGCCGAATATTCCAGAAACCCACGCGGGTACAAAAATGTTCCTCGTGGCGGTCCGCAGTCAGTTTTGCTCTTGGGCTCGATCCTGCTACTCCGCCGAACATCGACGCCTGCGACGCTTCCTCATTGTATTTTTATTTTGGGCACAAGTTTGCCCCTATTAAACGTTTATTTTCCTACTGCTCTTAACGTCTCCCTGCCAGTCATCTTTTTTTACAATTTGGGCAGTTCAGGATTAATGGTCCTGGGAAAATGACACCATAATTATCTTTCAAGCCTCGGACCATTGTCAAAAGGGGGTCTTGCGGCTTGTCTTGTCAAGGTTTGGTTCAGGGAAACACGTCATTGTACCATTCGTTTCACGACAAAAGCCACTCTCTTGGTTTCCATTTTGGGCCATGGGATTTAAGATTTAGAGAAAGGAGAGGGTATGTTTCTGGGGGTAACAGTGAAAGCTATGGACCATAGAGAGTGTATAAAATAGGAAAGATTGGCAGTTGAAACTTCTCTATTGCTTACTTAACCACTCCACCTTGCGCGGCCGCGGGATAGATTGATGGGATGAATACAAGCTTCCTTGCGGCTACCTCCGGCAGTTCATTGATATTAAGGTGTCGACGTTTATCGAAGCCACACTTGTGTGCGACTTTTGTCGCGGGACAAATTAGTATTGTCAATGACACCAAAGCCAAATTAAACTGAAGAAATCTTAATTGATACAAGCGCGTTTTATTGTTTGCCTGGCTTACGTTTGCATCCGGTTATTATTTTTTATTTTTTATTAGAAAACACCGCGAAATTAATCTCCGAATTTCGGAAAATTGGGAATTTCCGAAAAAAAAAACTCGCTAAAAAATAAGCTCCGAAAAACACCCTCAGAATTTCATGAAAAATAAACTCCGAAAACACGGAGCCCTACTCATAACGGAACGCGCTGACAGTGCCTTGTGCATGACTAGACTGAAATTCCTGGCTTTTCCTGCTGGCCCACTCGATACTCTGAGATATCGCAGAGATTTGCGACGTCAACGTGCTCGCATATAGCAACTTCTCTTAAGTATTTTTGTCGCTCAGCCCGGTAACGCAACTCTCCCGAAGAGCGTCGTCCAGAAATGCCCCGAAGTGTCACGACACAGCCAATAGACGATTTGCAGTTTTCCCAAGCGCCCCGGCTCGCGCTCGAGGAATTGTGGGAGAGACTTTTCCTCGCCTGGCCGCTCTGCCTTGAGATAGCCTTGCACGTGTCGCTTGCTTCCTCTTAATCCCCTGTTTTTCGATTCCATTACCTATTTTTATCTATTCCAGTGTATTTTTCTATTGCTTTTAATTGTTTATATACTCTTCTGCGCACGATATTTCTTGTATATATATATAGTATTTGTACCTTTATTTTGCCTTTTTCAACGGGAGTGCCGTCGGACAACACGCCGCTTCGCGCGTCGTTCCCCGGGTGAGTACTACCGCTGCTACCAATTCCTATCGTGCAGTTAGCTGTTCACTTTGGTTCAATTTGACCCGCGTGTAGTCGAGAGGAGCGGTTTATGAACACCCGCGCACATGTCATAGGGGTAGGCAGAGCTCTGAATCAACAGTCGCAACGCGAGAGCCGAGTGCGGTGCGAGTTAGCCGCCCGCGCTCGCTTCGTTGACTCGCGCTGTAGCGTGTGCCGTAGAGTGCCGCTTACTTGACCAAGATACATCACGCCGCCTTGCCGTCGCGAATCATTTGTCTGAATGCCTGCGAAACCGTAACACCGTTCAGCATATCCAACGCTGCGGCGCCTGACAACTGCACGCAGCGGCGCAGGCCCTTAGCAAGAGCCAGCGGTTCAACGTCGCGGCAACACAAATGATTCGCGGCAACACATCTCTGCACTTGAAAAAGTGCGTTGGCTACTGACAACCGCTTAGCAGATAGATTATGAAGGCATGCCATAGGCGCATTCAAGCCGCGACATTGAGACGTCGGCGTTTGCGAAGGTATCGCGCCGCAGCGCGCAGTTGTAAGGCGCCGCAGCGTTACATATGCCTCAGCTTCGCAAACATTCGGACAAATGGTTCGCGGCGACAAAGCGACGCACTCGAAGGCATACGCTACAGTGCGAGTCAACGGAGCCAGCGCGGGCGTCCAAATCACAGCGCACTCGGCTCTTGCGTCGCGATTGTTGATTCAGAGCTCTGCCTATCCCAATGGCATGTGCGCGGGCGTTTATAAACGACTCTTCCCGACTGCACGCGGGTCAAATAAACCAAAATGAAAAGCCAACTGCGCGATAGGAATCGGTAGCAACGGTAGTACTCACCCGGAGAACGACGCGCGAAGCGGCGTGTTGTCCGACGGCAGTCCCCTCGAAAAAAGGCAAAATAAAGGTACAAGTACTATATATCTACAAGACATATCGCCCGCAGAAGAGAATACAAACACTTAGAATCAATAAAAAATACACTGGAATAGATAAAAATAGGTAATTGAATCGAAAAACAGGGGCTTTAAGAGGAGGCAAGCGACAAGGCAATGCGATCTCAAGGCCGAGTGGCCAGGCGAGGGACAATCTCTCCCACAATTCCTTGCGCGCGGGCCGGGGCGCTTGGGGGATTTCGCAAAAGGTCTATTGCATGAGCTCTACAGCAGACGCTCCCACAGATTCGCCCTCTTGCTGGAGCCGTCGGTTATATTTGAAGCGTTCCGCTATGACTTGAAGCTTCGGCGAGTAATGTCCCTGCAATGCTTGCACCAGTTGTGCATAGGTATTGCTTTCTGACTTTTTGGGTTCAACAAACTTTTCTTGGTCTTGTAGGCCTTATTTCCTATTGCCATTATAAACGTTGAGACCCTGAGGTTGTCGCTCACCTGGGAAGTCTTCAGGAAGTGTTAGAACCTCTCCACGTAGGACTTGAAAGTCCTCGTCGCCATCCTCTACAAACTGGTCAAACCTTCATAGCGCTTCCGTCCCGGTGCCTCTTCGCGGCACTCTGCTAGTGGCTTCTTGAGACCCGACAGGAACCCGTGGTCATCGCCATTATGTTGTAGCCGAGGTGGGCGAGGCAGGAGGCAGAACGATTAACGCAACATGCTTATTCGGGAAGCGTGGCTGTATCAAGCACAACTGGCTGAGACCTCCCAGCGTTCAGCCAGCGCGTAAGCATGACACCACAGTCGCAACATCGAGTATTGTAGGAGGGGGCATGATTAAGGGTTCCGGCTTACTTTATAGCGATCGCAGCCCCGGTCGGAGCACGTCGTGGACGCCAGCGCTTCCGCGAGTGCAGCCATTGCTGATGCAATGGACATGCGGCTGTTGACGTCGTTCCCGTTTCCTTTCTTTGGAAGCGTTTATGTTTTCATTTTGGTTTTAACTTTGATAAAAATAGCCACCTAGCACGTGCTAAAAACGTTTGCAACAAGAAGGAAGGTTAATTGTGTTTTTACTGCGGAGCTGTTAAGGGCTAGGCTCCCCAGGATCGTGTCCGAGTATGTCGACACAAACCTACAAGGACAGCTACCGCCATCTATAAGCAACGGCGGGAAGCACACAACCAGTATGGTTTCAGCCGTCGCTCGTAGAAGGCGGCAACCTTTCCAGCCATAATAGAAGAATGGATAGTTGGGCGTGTTGGTGGGAATTCATCGTAGAAAAGAACGCGAAAAAGAGACGACGACGAAGAATCGGGCGTGTGCTGCGTTGCGGCAGTGTATCGAGTACAGCTCCGCTGGTCTTCCTTCTTTTTATTGTATTTGTTTTCAAATATATGTTTTTCTTTCGCAAGAGATACTTGACAACACTACGATACGCCGCGAATGTCCTGGCTGGAAAGTAGGTCCGTCTCACATCGGCACGCGGTTCCAGGTTATGCCGAAATTCCGCTTGCAAAGGTGTAGCGATTACTCCATCGAAATATGATTTTTCAAATGTGTATTTGTCTTTTTTTTTCAATTTTTTTTTTTAGTTTGGCAGGTTTATTATGAAAATTTTGTCCTGCGTAAGTCCCTAAACCGCCGAATTCACAAACCTCACTGCGATTGAGGCGCCCCTCCACTTCCTCAAGCAAGGCGCGAGGGCCAGCGCTGGCCAATTGGGAGGACGATAGGCACCTCGGTTGGTTGGATAGGCCGCCTATCTGTCGGCGAGTTTGGCCCAGCGCCGGCCCTCGCGCCTTGCTTGAGAAGTGGAGGGCGCCTCAATCGCAGTGAGGTTTGTGAATTCGGCGGTTAATGTTCGCCCGCACGTAATTTTCGCGACTTGGAAAATCCGCGTACTTCAGTGGCCGCGAATATTTCTATTGTGTGTAGAGGTGAATTAAAGCCTCTAGAACTCAGGAAATTTAAAGGTCGCGAAAACGACTCTACTGCCCAAATCGCGAATGATAAGGGCCGCAAAAACAAAGAGTTTTACAGTATGCAAAAAAAAAAAAACGAAAACGAAAATATTCGTTTAGTGCGAGCGTTCATTTTAACGAGGATAAAAGAAACAAATCCAAGTTCAGGGTATCCCTCAACTCGCACCATCTATCGAGCGAAAGATACAATGACTTCTTTATGTCACCACGCTTGCGTCCATCGTCACCTTCCCTTGGTGATTGCCCGTGATTGCGCGACTACAATAGAGCGCCGCACCCGCGAGCCAGTCGCATCGACGAAGGTCGATCGTTGGAAGCGATGGAGACAAAAGACGGTTAACCACAAAACCTGTGCACATGGTACCTGTGGAAACGAAATGGTTTTGTTGATTTCCAATAGGTGGCGCCACGAAATCTCGAGTACTCCCTATGCCGTGAGACTGGTTCCGGTGACTACCACGCCTGGCTTCAGATGAAGAAAATTAGTTTTCACGCGAAACGAAATGTACTTTGTCTCATTATGGGGACCAGAAATTTGTGAAACGAAAAGGTGAAGCTGCCGAGTAACTCAATGCCCATTGGCTGAGGCAGGTGATGACATCACACTTCATATTTCGGACACCGCCACCATTTTGATTGGGAGAAAGAGGCCATCGTACTAAAAAGATTTTTGATCCAAGCGTGAAACCAAACCAGACGATTTACATTAACAAAGGCTTCATGAAACGATATCGTGCTCGAATGATCATGACTTTGCAGAGGCCTACCCTTGGTGAAAATTACTTAAAAAAATCAGTATACTAGAAATGCACTGAAGTATACTAAAAGTATACTTTCAGTGTGGTCTTTGTACGTAGTGAGGACGTTTCGTTTTTTCTGCGTAGTGCGCCGCTGTTTAGAACTTTGTCGTGTACCGTGTGCTTGCTAAGCTATGCTTGATTCTAACTATGCTCTACCCGGTGTTATTTCGTCATTTGAAAAGAGCGTATCTTCAAAATTTATGGCTCTCTCCGCAGAGCTTGCCCGACGAATTTTGCGGAGCGTTCAAGTGCAATCTGACGGCAGGTCAAGCAATTACAGGTCATGCTAGTTCTGAAGTGTGGTCCCAACAGCCTCTCGCCAACGATTTGTTTCATGAAGCGGGAGTGAGAAGAACGTTACAAGAGCGAGCGGCAAGATTACTTGCCTGTGCTGATGCCTGTGCCGTAGAGACGCGCGGTCTCTTTGCGTATGCCGAAGCGGCACGCTTTCTAAGTTTACGATTCTGTGATGTAAACTAAGTGAGTTTGGATATCACTTTTTCTAGTGGCGGCGAAGCCGCTACAGAACGCAGAGTAGTTAGAAAAAGAAAAAGCGTGAAAGAATTCGAAAATGACCTGTATATTTGACGGAGTTGAAAGACTACCAACGTACCAACTCGCCCATTTAATATTTGTCAATGAATAATAGCGAATATTAATAATTTAAATAAATGCCAACTTTTAATTGGTTACAAATGTGTAATTGATGCAGTACAGCCCTACGCGGCTCTAGTGCTTCTACGATAACAGGTAGTGTGTAAATCTATAGGATACTTCATAGCAATCATTTATGTCCGACCCATTATATTAAATATGTTCTCTAAAAGCTCGAAGATATATAAAAAAGTGCTCATCATAAATTAAGCCGCACCACTGAATGTGCAATAGCATGTGGCATGTATGTATGTTCTCAGCAAAGAGAAGGATGCATTCAAAAAGGGCCAATCATTTCGTTTCCTCTGTGTTAGAGCTTCTTTCAGGTACACGCAAAATGTGGGTGTCTACGTCTAAATGAGTGGAATTGACATTTCCCGCACGGCTGCAAGGCTTACTCAGAGTGGCTAGCAGGCTGCAACCTATGGGAACCTGCAGGGAACTGCATCACAAGAGTAAAAGTGACGTCCGCCCACTGATCTCTGTTATGGGTGGCTGGAGGGTGCATCGATCAGACAGGTATGAAGCCACTGAAAGTAAGCGGCCTGTCCTGATAGCGAGCGCTCGACAGGCTTTTCAATTCTCCCGAGTGCTTGTTCGAAAAGCGTTCAGGGCACTGTTTTTTTTTCTTGTCATCCCAAGAGAGCCTGCTTGTTGCGGAGTAACAGTGCATGCGGACCCGAGAAGTCTCCTGGGAAACCATTCGATGTGAAAATTTTAAGATTCTATTTTATCAAAAAGTGCATATGTCCCACGTTCAAATGTCTTAGTCTTGGGATTTCATCCAGAACTAATCTCTGCAATGCACTGGCACATGCGGAGAAGCGCACTGAACAAAGAAAATCCATTGCAAAGGTGATTTTGCGAGCGCTTTGAAAGGTTTGAATGGCATAAATGACTTTATTTTCGCGAACTCCATTTTTCATACATTTTATGAAGTGTTAATGTTGGGAATACTTTCCATGTACAAAATTTCGCAATCAGGAGTAATGTTGAATGCATTCGTATCCATGGGGTCACTTTTTTGAAGGACCAATATTAAGCAATTTCGATAAACTCGCGAAACTTAGCCTTCGCAAAAATGAAGTCGTTTACAGTATTACAGTTAATCTTGAAACCAATATCAAATACCGTAATATACTTAACTTCTAAAGTAAAATGTTAATATTAGTACAGCCCTCAAATTGGCCATTCTCGAATGTTTTCCTTGTGGCCTTCATGAATCTTAAAATGTTGCAGCTGCAACCTTGAATCTGGAAAAGGCTACTGTTTGTCACACATTTTCTTTATGTTGCCTAAGATTTTAGGTAATAAATGTTGTGCCCTGCAATAAACACTATTACCTGTAGCATAGCCCTGGGCATGCAAAGAAGGAACACCACCAATGTCTGACATATCAGGCTTTCAGAAATGCTATTGTCCAATTTTCCTCACCCTTGTGTCAGGATGAAGTGGTTACTATCTTGCTTTCCTCACATAGTGGTCCTTTGAGCGAGTTATGTGATGTTATATCATAGGGTGGCATAGGGTAATTTTCTCTTCTCTTTTTACGCATGGTGTAATGGCACACCATCATCCCAAAGGAGAGTGTACAGTGAGACCGGCCTGGAAACTTGAATAAAGTGATAAGTAGGATTTCACTTTCTGTCTTATCAATTACGTGAAGAACACTGATCATAATGTTTTTATGCTACATATACATTCTTTCAGTTGTAAAATGCAATGCATTTTTTCTTTATGGCTTTTCTCACACAGTTTCAGACGACGCTGGAACGTCATTTTCACGAGGAATGTTTGGAAATAGAGCTGCCAAAGATTTCCTCGTAAATTTCACGTTCATAGCCGCAAATCAAAATGACGACTCTCCTTGTCAAAATGACGACTCTATTGTCATTTTCACGTCTATACTCGCAACTTAAAAATATGGTGCCTCTTTTTTTTTGACAACTTTTCCCACATAATTTTATAACATGACTGTACGTTATTTTGACGAGAAATGTTTGGAAATAGAGCTGCCAAGACTTTCATGGTAAATTCCCTGACTCATTTTGAAGAGTGCATGTTCCGATAATGGCGCCTCTGCATTATCATAAATTAAGGTGTGAACGGTGTTTCTTAACATTTCACGAGAATGGAGCGATATGTCATAAAATTTCACAAGTTGGAATCCAGCCGTTCAAAGAAACACCTTTGAAAAGTCAGCTTTTTATATGCAGGCGCCCATCTTTCTGGCCAATTTTAGACCGTTCTATCCATTCAGAACGCCCGACATACACGGCATCCCAGATAACTTGCACCATACTTAAAAAACACCGGAGCGCTCTGCAGGAGTGAAATCAACTGTCGTTAGCAAGCGTCTTGCGAAAGTGCACAGATTTTTTTAATGCGCCTGGTTATCTAAATAACTAGGATTAATCAGCTAACCTTTCAAATATTCTTTTAAGGGCCACGATGTCAATGGTAAAGTTGCAGGGCACATTGAGAAACACATAATTAAAGTGTTTGCAACGTAATACGCTTTCGTGCTTTTTCCCGGCCTTCAAAGTACGCACGTTCGCGGCGCGCCCGCGCGCCGTAATTGGGGAAGCGAGTTGTCACGCGGTATTTTTTGTATTTCGCGGGCGCTTTTTGAAGGCTAGGAAAAAGGAACATGCGAAGTGCACCTTGTTGATAAATAGTTTAATGGGGTGCTTCTTAATGCGCTTTACAACAGTCCAATTCATAACTCGGCTTTTAAACGAAGATTTCAAAAGTTAGCTTGTTAGTCTTGATTAAATAACTCGGCAGACTAAAAAAAATTCGTGCACTTTCGCGAGAGACTTGTTAACAGCGTACAATTGGTTTCACTCCCGTAGAACGCCCCGTTTTTTTAAAGTTCGGTGCAATTTATCTGGTACACCCCGTATATATGTACTGGTAGTGTACATTTCGTACGCTAAAAGAACACATATAGTGTACTAAATGTACGCTTATATTAGGCTCAAGTGATGTACACTCGACGTGCACTTAAATGTGTATCCTACATATACACTTGGGGCTAGTACATAAATGTATACCATTTTGTTTCATAAATGTGTGAAACTATGTACCATTTCAGAACATACCCTAAGTTCACTTTCTAGTATGACTTTCTGGGACTACTGATTTTCAACGACTTTTCACCAAGGGATACTGGTAATAGTCTGACACAAGTATACTGGCGCATACCGTCACTGATTACGAAGCTTTTTTGTCGCGTTGAAATTGCGAGGATAAAACAGAACTATTACTTTCAGTCGTGCCTACGCGAACCCTTGATGACATAATTGTGGGATCGAAACCACATTCCTGATGACAGTCCAGCGCGGCTCAGGGATTGGACAGGAGAATTGCATGCGTGAGCACTCGACTTCGGCTCGTAACAATCAATGCCTTGGCGGACAGTCGGGTAGTGGCTCGTGCCCAGCCACTGCGGCGATGAGAATTGCCGAACTCTAAAATGTCTTAAACTCAGTAAGCGTTTTTTTTTGTTTTGTTTGCCAAGCCTAACGCTTGGCTACTGATTAACTTTGGCGGCGTAGAATAGGACCAGGCCACTTGTCCGCTTGTTCTGGATCCTATTTGAGATAATAAACGATTCTCAAATTTCTCAAATTTGTTTTATGACTGCCATGGCCTGGAATATAAATAAAAAACTGTCAAGTTTAATTATTTATTAGTTTTAGGGAGTGATTTAAAGTAGTATTTAGCGACAGTAAAAAAAATCGTTTGGTGTCTCCTTTAAGGAACTGTTACTCTAGCTTATCACGGCACATCGCCAATAGGTTTAGGTGCTATTTGGCAGGAAAGTTTTGCGGGGCTTCCCCTATGCTTCCAAGACATAGGAACGTATCATCGTGTCACACGTTTTTAAAACCCGGGTTAGCACCGGTGTCTCCATATCAGGAAAGGCTATCGAGTGTACAAGTCACCCGTTAAGCCTGTAGCTAAACTAAGCGATCGAGAGCGCAAAGAGCTTAGACGTCAGGCGTATCCTGCGCAATTAAATTGCCAGCAATTTTCAAGCAAACACCTATTTTCTCCTTTGGAAGTGGGTAACTGAAGCATAGTATTTGGAGGGTAAAGTGGCGAGTTTTGTCGCACTCATTCAAAACAAGGCAATGGAAAAAAAAACAAAAAAAACAAGACGCTTACAATTGTTTGTAATGCCGAATTGGAGCGCAGCTCTTGAAGAATAGAGGAGTGTACAAAGGAGAAGGGAATGCCTTTCTTCCCCTCTGTACTCTCCCCTCTTCCTCTCGTCCTCCCCTCCCGTTTATCGGAAAATTTTCGCTAAATTTCTCACTCAATTTAGCGAAAATTTCTACACTAAATTTAGAGACAAATTCAGCGAATCTTTTTCTATATATTTATCGGGGAAGCTGAATTGGTGTTGAGGTGCACGTGACGTCCGTTTCCCCGCTAGATTTAGTGAGGAAATTTGTTCTGCTATATTTAGCGGAAACGCTTTTCCGCTAAACTTCACCTGACGTCACATCCATTCGCGTAAAAGTAACACGATACGTCATGTGTGACGTCCCGAGAGTAAAATTTCCCGCGAAATCGGGCAAAACATGTTTTCGTTAGGTTTAGTGGGGAAAGTTTCCCGCTAAATTTAACGGCTAAACTTCCCGCCCTATGTAGCAGGAAATTTTACCTTCGTGGCGTCACACGTGATGTCACGTGGGTCGTCATTATGGGAAAAATCCCATAATTCAACGCACGGTTACGCCGACACCAACGGCGACGGCAAAGGCGACGGCTAAGGCTACGACGCTCAATCCTGAAACGGGCGCATAAGAGCTTTGCTCTAAAAGGGTAACAGGTGGAAATTATATTATCGGCGGAATAGATTCAGTGCCCCTTTATGCCCAGCGGATGTGGGTGTAAAAAAGATGAAGAAAGGCCGCGCTGCATTGTCATATGCCGTATGGTTGCCCTTGAGCGAGAAACAAGCACACGGCCGTCATTCAGCGCATCCGCGAATTCGCAGCTGCCGTTGATGATGTGGGCCACCGTACCGAGGACGCACACGTACCTCGGCTAGCCTGCAGCAGGCGCGGCGAAGGCTCGTTCTGGAGATTCATGCATCGCGGTATTCAATGTCTCTTTATGGGATTGCGATGCGTTCTTTCAATTACAAGAGCAATGTGATAACTGAACACGACGGGTACGCACTTGGGTTGAATTCTGGGATTTATATTCCAAAATAACGAAGGACATCCAACCCAACGAAGGGCAAAATAATCCCTAGAGAAGGGGAACAAGAGGGACAAAGGACAAACAAAAAAATCTCCAAACACAGCTGGGTGACTCGTGCGCGACCGAAAAAATCCGCCTGGTCCGGGTATTTTCGTCATTCTTGTTCAGCTCGCGTGCACCTTTGCATATAATTGCATTATAATCATAACCTTAAAATGCAAGCCTTTCACCCTTGTTGGTGTTAGACTGATGGCAGCTGATAAAACCTGTTTGCTCTACTGACGTCTGACCCCTAGTCAGATCAATTGGTAGAGCGCTCCACTGGACATGAGAGGTCACGGGTTCGACACCCGGACAAGGCGGATTTTTTCGATCGCGCACCAGTCACCTAGCTGTGTTTGGAGTTTTGTGTTTGTCCTTTGTTCCTCTTTTCCAGGGGGCATTTTCGTCATTCTTGTCCAGCTTGCTTGTACCTTTATATTTATTCTCATTGAAAACAAACGTTTGAATGCAAATGATCGGAACGCCTGCAAGATGCTCATAGAACTTCAATCACCAACGTCGACCCACATTGATTGAGCGAATGTTAAGATAGAGAGACAAACATGACTTGGCCTTCGATTACGGTGATGGGCGCTTCTCCATTAGTTAGGTTAACAAATAAGCCAATCTCACCAGCAAGTTGGGCTACGCCCCCTGTACCGTGATATATCCAGAGAAATGTATTTTTTGCGTGTGCAACGACCTCCCAGGCTCTCTGAGCGTGCAGAGGAGGAAACGGCACGGGCCGTCTCGTGCACTGCCGATTGCTTCCTGGCAAATAAAAGTATGGCAGCGCCACGCATGCGCCAAAATATTTGTAAGATCCGTATATTACCTTTTTTTCTGTAATCACAATGGCGTATTGTTGTTAATGAGCAAATTGCTCAACATCATGAGAGTTTAACGGAGTGCGGGACAGCACGATTGCTTTATAAAGCAATCGTGCGGTCCCGCGCTGAAAGGTTTTGAAAAAGTGAGGTTTCTGGCTTTATAAATATAAACGTGGCTTTGCAGCAAATTATAGATTGGATAGTCTCCTAACACCTTATTAAATCGTCTGGCAAAAAAATAAACATATTGGGGAGGTGTTAGTGTCGCTTTAAATGAAAATGTGTCTGGATAAGTATGTTGGGCGGTTAAATGTTATTTTTTATATGCAAGTGTACTAACCTCTCCATTAAAATACATGCTTTCGGATATTCAGTGTTACTTTAAGATATGCAGCGGTGTTTGTACTTTGCGAAAATATCACATAGAATGAATTCCTGACGTGTCTAACATAGAAAACACGTGTGATTTTTTCTCCTACGTGACGGTAGTCGCAGAAAAACATGAAAAGAAAACGACACCTTTTTCCCTCACCTTGGAGTCAGATTAAGTGACCGCGTGATCTGGAGCGTGCCTATCAAAGCAATGCGCTGGCGTTCGCAAAGTACATGAGACGCACTGAGTTCCAGACATTCTTAGGTTTCGGTTATGGTCATTTCAACGATTGAGCACGGGCAACCACTGCAATGGTTGTCGAGCTAGTGATTATCACGAGCCCAGGTCGAGCACCCATGGTATGCCCGGATCAAATATGTGAGCCGCATTCAAATATTTACACCGGCAGGTATTATGCCGACAATGGGACATCCGAGACACTCCATCAAGTTTTGCGAAGTTGAAATTGAAACAAAACGCTTGATTTTGTCCTTAGAATGCATTGCAACAAACTAGTTTTTTTTTCAGTGGCTTAGCGTGCGAATGTGCTTGTATGCCACTAGTGCCTGTAAGCTCGTGTAAAGTGAAAAGCTTTCCAACTGAATTTGTTTGCACCGCCCCTTTAAGGTGCAATTCCACCGTGCATAACGTTTTTGTACTTTCTTGATTGTTTATGCCGCTTTTTTAAGTGTCCTACAGTCATAAAGTTGATGTCAAATTGAAGAACTGTTTCTAAACAATACTTTAATGTATCGATTTTACGATTGCGTTTAGTTTTCAGTTTATTATTCAGCTTTAATACGCCGGTGCCTAATGTTGAAAAAAATAATATTTTTTAGATATAACATTCCATCGTCCAGGATAATTTACGCGAAAGGTTCTTTGGGATATATTTAATTAAAAAATAAGCAGCGATATGTACAGATAATGTATTTTTTAGATTAAAAAGTAAATATTAAAATGGTATTCTTTTATTTTGTTATAAAGACGGAATCACGTAAGCTAATCAAAATTACGAAACATTATATTCCGAAGCATCATTCGATATCATATTTTTCAGACCTTCTATATGGACATATTACACATATAGAATGATATTCAACCTCATACTTTTCCCACTCAGGTATGGCAAGTTTAAATTTTTAATATTGAATACAGATAGCGGCACGCGTTCAAAATAGTTTGGTGTCCATTTGACGTCGTCTGCCGCTTGGAACTCCACGTGAAAGAGAGAAGAAGCGCCAGATGTTAGGATGTCACATGACTGGATGCCCGGGGTGAGCGAACCACAGACGCCAGAACAACAAACGCGAGGCTGCGGGTGCACCACAGCTGCTTTTGGGCGCTTTCTACTGTGCACAGGTACATATGCCTGACAGGTTTTAAACGAAATAAGCCCCGTGAAGGGGATTCCGGCTGTTGGGATTCCGCCACGTATGCAAAAAATAATTCACCCTTTTTCATCAATCGCAGAAATCATTTTCGCAATCGACCTGGGGTTGTCGGAATGGTTCGATTATAAATTGTTTCGCAAACACCCTGGTGGCTTTGAAGTGGCAGTGGTATAAAACGAAACCAAAACATTAAAACGTCTCAGTGGCTCTTAGCCAACGCGCTGTCCTATGCATTTCTATTTTTCGGGTTTTAACACCGGCCGAGTTGCCCGCAAACTGGCGGAGGCCAATCTGAGATTTAGGTCTTACGTCAAAAGATCTCCAATTATACAATGTAAATTGGCTATTTTTTTTTTGGCGGGGCGTGATAGATAGTTTTCGTTGCTTTGGTTTGTAAAACACTAAGATCTGAATATTTGCTTTGTTTTAGCTTAGTTCAGAGCGCAGCCAACGCTACGGGCTGATGAAGCCACCCAAGCAGCACCAAGAGCTGTAGGTCATGCAGTTAGTTAATTTTCTGTGCCTGTGTGGTCTGGCTAAACTAGAACCACGAAATAAGCTAGGCTTCAGACTAACGACACATGCACATCTTGGTGCTTTAAATCATGGTTTTCAGTCACCTAAAGCTTTATCTGAAATAACAGAAAACGCTTTTCCGTCTTGCACGAATGTTTAAACAATTTAAGTCAGAGCAACGCTATATATTACACGAGCTTCCTAACACCGCAACTAATGCTGAAGAAGTCGCACTTTTGAACCGCGACGATCGGCAGTTGCGTCCACTTTGTACTGAGCAGAAAAGATTGCGTCGCCCACAAAAATATCGGGGGAAAGGGTGACGATACTCTAAGCGTAGCTCATTTTGTGGCTTCAGGCCACCGTGCTCCAGGCTAAACAAAGCGCTATGAGGAATCGTTGGTTTAGTACCACTAAATAAGCTGCGCTTCAGAGTAACAACACTTGGCCATATTGTGGCTTAAAATAATGGTTGCCAGTTATATGAAGCTTTATCTGAAATCATAGGAAAAGCCATTCCGTCCTCCACAAATGTTCAAACAGTCCGCGACGAAGCAAACCAACATTACATGAGCTTCTATCACCGAATCCAATGATGAGGAAGACGCACTTTTGAAGGATGACGATCGGTAGTTGTGTCTGCTCTGCGCAAACAGCAAAATGGCGGCGTTTACAACAATGTCGGGGAACGGAGTGTCGATACTCTAAGCGCAGCTCATTCAGTTGCTCTACGTTGGTCGAGTGTTGTCGCACGGCAGATCAGGGCACGTGGAGAAATGCACAAGCGCGAGTTCGGTTTAATGGACGGGGACCACGCTGCAGAACTTGCAGCGACCCTGGGTTCAATCGCCCGTCTGCATCGTACCGGAGTCTGATCGTTTTTCACGACTGCATGATGCAAGGCAAAGCCCCCGAGCCAATAGTTGTACTGCACAAGCTTTACAAATTTATATTCTACAACGGGTAACAATGTTGCCTTACGAAAGTCGTGCTGTCTAAAGAAAGTAACGACTAATTTTAAATGCACCGTGATATTGCATTTTTATTGCCTGTTTGCGTGTTCCCGTTTTACAGTGAGGGTGTTTTGCGCTAGGATCTGGGAAGAAATGCGTCCGCGGATGTTGACAGAGAACTCAATAAGGGTCGTGGCAAGTATGAATAAATAAAAAGAAAAAGAGGGGGCAACCTGCGTGAGTCAGAACTTCTAGGCCTTATTAGGTAGTGAGGTCTTAATCCCTTGTTATCATCTCTAGGCATTGTCCACCAGGTCGTCCTAGAAGTAGTCCTTGATGTCGTCCTTGAGGTCGTTCTAGACATAGCATCTATGTCGTCCTAGAAGTCGTCCAGCTGCTCCCGAGTGTGGAGATAGCAAGAGACATCTGTAAGCGCATTGTTCCTCCCTTTCGAGTCGGCGGTCGTTCGACGGGTCCTTGCAAATTAAAACAAAATAAAATAGAAACCCTAAAAAAAGAGGGTAAACGTGCCTAATATTTATGCAATCTAAAAGATGATTTGCCTGGATGTTTCTCGTGAAAGATATAAACTGGTACAATGCAAACTGAAAAGAAAGAAAGGCAGAACAAAGTGCGAGGGCACTAAATGACTTAGTTCCTTTTATACCTCTTTTGTGATTTGGCAAAATGTCATCTTTAAAATGAATATAATATTACATAGTAAAATATGTGCTTTAATCGGTGCAATATTTATTTTATTTCCGACAGTATAAATGCCTCAGAGGTAACGTATATGTCCTTTGTGTCAGTCAGAACGTGTTAAAGTGACGAGCCGTGCACCTGGCTCCGGCAAGACTAATCATCAACTTTACTCGAGCCTTCTGACGAGTGTCCCGCGAGATTTAGGCTCTCTCTGACACAATCGGATGATGGTCTTGGAGAACACATTGATCAGCACACTTGTACACGGCCCGCAACACATAAACTATTCGAAGCCTGTAAACTACCATTTTCACATCATCGCTCTGAGATCGAGGGAAGGTGCAACTTGCAACACGGCAGCCTTCGGTTAGGCCTTGTGTCCTATCGACCCGTCAAAAGCTGCACGTCATCGTCTTCGTGTCCAATCGCTGTGTTGGTGCCATCGGACTGTGATGTCGCTCCATTGAAAAAGAGGAGGTTGCTCGCGGGCCTTGGTTATTCGAGGGGGTGTTACCGTACTACAAGATGAAATACCTTAGCTCGTGCTTGGCTCTCTCATGCCGACGCTCCATGACTCAAAATGATAGATAGCGCGCAGAGACGCAACACCTTGTCCAAACTTTCAGTGGCTGCTCTACACCTCTCTAACGGGAGTCACCTGCGTCCTTGGGGTCTCGGTAAAGAGAGTGTTTCCGGTTTCTGGTGATAGCAGCTCTGCTGCTATTACCAGGTAGTATCTCTTGTGCCTCTCCTGGCAAGAAAATTAATGGTGATGAGGCTCTGGATGGCCACCGACTCATGTTTCCGCATGTGTTCAGTGCGCCGTCTCAGATGCACGCGGTTGGCCTTTGCAGGCCGTGAACAATGACCAAGCATTTATGTGACTATCTAAGTATATATTTTTTGTTTATTTTACATTTCGACACAAGGTCCCTGGAGAACAGGGCAAAAACACACAAAAACTCTGCATGACGAGGCCCAGTCATCCTGACACATTGCGCCAGCTGGCAGAGGAAAAGAAAACGAAAATGATAAATACGAAAATAAAACACTGGCAGAAACCAACAGCAAAATATTGTTACCATAATTATAACATTTACGAGAACAAACTACGCTGAATATTTATACACTGGCTACTATAAATAATAGCACTGACAACCATTGGCAATGCCAAATACAATGCTATGTGTAAATAAATTGGCCAGCTATATTTATTATCTCGGACATGCCTGAAGATATATTTTTACGTGCTGGATTTACCCCATAATGAAAAACACTTTTGTATTATTCTGATACAATATGCATTGTTGTTTAAAAACTAGAGTGTTAAATATGGTATTTTCTGATTCCCATAGGTTATCCTTAACCATTGTATTTTATTGAATTAAAGTCTAAAATTGTATATTCTATAATACCGAATGTATATCTCAAAAAGGGTTCTTGGGGCACTAACGGCGTTATTTTGTTCATAAATTGAATGTTTCTCAATTGAATGTCTCATAAAACAATTGGTTAACCTTAATTAACCAATTGCGTTAGAAAATGCGGAGCGGTGTGGTCTACGCGATTAAGACGTTGATGCAACGCACTGCCTTTTTTGCATGATCAAAAGCCTTTCTAAATTTGGTTTATTTGTAGAAACCCAAACTAATAAACAATAATCAATATAAATGCGAATGCCCGAACGACTAAAATAACTGAGGCATTCGCCAGCTTAGAATCAACATCTAAACGTGTATGATTTACGAACAGATCAAGAGATGTTCGCATGAATCCTATTTATATGGAGTGTTCATAAAAACATTTCTCCGATAAGAACGCCTAAATAATAGCAAACAGGGACTCCCTCAATTACACAATTCTAATTAAAAAAGATGAGTCATCGAGTTTATTTTTGTTTCGAGGCTTAAATATTACATATTAGAGCGCAACTCTTAAGCGCCGTTTCTGGGTTGAGCAGCATCGGCGCCGCCATCGGCGTCGGCGTCGGTGTCGGCGTAATTGCGCGCCTTGCATAATGAGATGTCGCAGTTTCCCAGCTATATTTAGCGGGAAAACTGAATCGGTGTTGAGGTCATTTTTCCGCTAATTTTAACGGGGAAACTTAACCTGCCAGATCTAGCGGGGAAATTTTCGCTAACATTTTCGCTAAATTTAACAGGGAAACTTTCACTAAATTTCCTGCTAAATTGAACGGGAACATTTTCACTAAATTTCCCGCTAAACTGGAGGCGATGATGAGTCGAGGAGGGGAAGATAAAGAGGGGAGCAGAGGCGTGCACCCCCTCTCTCTTTTCTCCCCTCCTCATTCTCAAGACCTGCGCCATAATTTCGCATTACAGGGAATTATACACGTCTTTCACACTTTTCTTAGATCTGTAAACGTTCAACTGTAGCCTCTTTAAATTGAGCCAGGGTGATACTTCACCAAACCACTAATTGGCCGCAGCATCAATATAATTCAAAACATGCCCGTAGACAGCCACAAGCAAAAAAAATCTGGAAAGATATCTTCTCTGACAGCAACCTACAACACATAAATTTTCTTATTTGTGACAAAACAAATAAAGTTGAAATTTTTTCGGAAAAAAAAAGTTAGCAGCGGGGAGAAACGAAAAACGCCGGAGTCAAGATGCTTTGCAACCGCCACTTTGACCGGTTACAATTTTTGTACCAAGCAAATGATGCAACATGTTTTTGCACTTTCTTTTTGCCTGGCCTAAGGAGAGTTGTACTCCAGAGTTTTAATAAAATTGAGACTGGGTTTGTTTAATTTTATTTTTCAATATAATTCTTTTTTTGAAAATGTGTTTTTTCAAAATAATTTTTAGTTATGTTTATACTTTTTTCGGAAGCTCATATTTTTTACGAATAATTTAGATGCCCTGGCCTATATTATGTGTAGCTTTCCAGCTCGTTAATGCCATACAGATTGAGGTAGAAGGCCTGGAAGTTAGTGTGTTTGTTGCATTTGGTCGAAAGTTAGGAGTTTTTATATATTTTTAATTTATAAAGCACACAATATTTGCGTGCCGTTGACTTAAACTTTGGTGTGTTACATGAAACAGCAAACATTTTTGGCCTACCACTCTTCGCCTACCTTCCACAGGACCGCAATGTGGGCACCTAACGCAGTCCGCGGTGGGAGCGCGGCCGTCGAGCAATCTTGAAACATTTTTTTTTCTCGTAGTGAAAACGCGGTTTCGAGACAAGTTCCGTTTCGTGCGGTTCATTTGAGTGCCCCATCGCATATAAAAAAACAGAAAAAATAAAAATGTTGAGTGAACCTGCTGGTTTGATCTCTCGTGGAATCGCCCCTCTTGCAGCAACCGCCAGGAGTATTTGTCTACTTTTGGTATCATCATCTCCTCGATAGACCGTCACTCTTTTTTGCACTTGATTGGGTACATCGATACAGTTGAGCTCGCCATCTGGTTGTGCCAGTAGGGTAGCGTACTCTGATGACACTACAAAGTATCCTCGTGGTTCAGAGAAGTAGGAGAAGCAGAGTCTAGCTGTATCTCTGGTGGAGGTTTACTAATCACTAACGTTACTGTTATTGGCTTCAACGCTGACCTCTCTTTCAGTAGGTACAAGTAGAATTCAGGTGCTTCACCAACTGGTTCCAGGCCGATAACTTGATTTGTGAACTGATTATTGGGTTGTCTACCTTGGTCAAGCGGTAGCTTCAAATTTCCACCTTTCCCGCTCTTGTGGCACCTTTAGTTTGTGTTTGCAATATGGGTGCTTGTAATTCTTGGAGGAATCGTGGATACAAAGTTCAAGTTTCTTTCCCTCCTGGCTTTGGGTCGTGCCCCTTTCTTTCAGTGGGCACATGTTGTGGTTTCCTGTCGTGGAAGTTCAAGTGATTGCTGGCATTTTCCTGGGCCGGAGAAGCATCTGCTTCTGCGAGGCATTTCTGCAACGCTGCGTTCTCTGCATTCCTGGAAATCTCCACAGCTTTCTCTAAGGTCAAGATCTATTTCGCCAACAGCTGTTGTTCTGGACTCTTGTGCCGGATGCACCATAGATGAAGCCACGCGCTCGCGCCAGTAGCTTTGACAGCGTTGCACGCTAAGTATGAAACAGAGTATAGCAGACTGCGAAATGTCGCGTATGTTTTGGTTCCATCGGTCGAGAGCAAATCACGTTTTTTTTTTCGACATATTTTATGCCGTTCGAATTGAAGAAGGCGTCCAGCCGTTTTGTTTAGGATAATCGTTGTCCTTTTTGTCGTATACTTTTACCATTCCAAACGTCGCTATAGTACCGGAATCCGCAAGGAAAGCTCGCAAATTTTCTTTATCGGGAGCCGTTTATATCACTTGCCGGTTTACATCTGGGGTTGATGCTTTCTAGGATGGTCCCGTGTGCGTGATACCGTACTTTGTCGCTAGTCGCTATGTTTGTTTTATGTTCGAAAATCACTTTTTTATAAACAACGTAAGCGGCCGGAATGACATCGGCCTTTCTGGCTGCCACTCGTCTCATTCAAAGATTGTTGTGCCGGGCACGGGCTTGGGCTCGTTGGTTGCAGGATCGTGAAGTGGAGCTCTTTTCTAGCAAGTGTATAGTCAATACACTACATAACTTGCATAAAACACACAAAAACCGTGTTCAATAAAATTGATAAAACAATTTGTTAACGCAATATTTAGACAAAATATCTTCTCGGTCACTATCCCTATTGCTATCTGTACCGAACCCGGTCGCAAAAGTTCACATTTATTCATATATTTCTTCAATTATTTTGTGGCCATATAGGTCGTTATTGTGATGTCTCGCAAAGTAGATTTTCAAGATAGGCAAATGAGTTTCCGTTCTATTAGAATAAGTTAGAAAGCCGCCGAAGAAGACATCATGAGTTGGAGCCAGGTTCCGCTAACATGTAATGGTGATTAAACTGGTCAGGTACATTCTACTCCACTCCCATACCACGATATAGTTTTATTTTTAAACCTCTATCCTACCCCGCCACGTTCTTTCGCAATTTTTATATGCCTTATAAAGGCACATAAAATTTGACTTCTTTGTGAGTGCACATAATTGTCTTTATGTACCTTATAAAGGCCCATAAATTTGAATGTATCCAGTTAGAGCCGATCTATAGTTCCTGTATATACAAACCTACGGTAGCAGCGTAGCTCACTCATCCTCGGCATGTGGCCGTAGCACCGGCTTTCCTGCACGGCCCTGGATGCTCTGCTTATCAAGTGACTGAATTTGGGAAATAGCGGAATCGCCCGCGCCACCACGCACAAAAATATGAAAGGAGAAGGAAGGAAAGCGGGGGAACGTACTACGAGGCGGGTGCAAACTAGAGCAACTGTATAGGCTCGCGGCGCATGTACAGTTACTCTAGTGCAAACGTCTGTGGAGCGACCATAGCGGGGACTTTCTTGCGTAACGCAGGGTTGTTTGCTCCTCACGTGATTGAGCTCGGCAAATAGCGGTGTGGTGGCTCCAGAAAAACAAATGCGCAACTCTACTCCCGCTACGGGAAAGCATACCGAGGTGCTCTAAGGCGATCTAAAGGCACCTGCTGCTGCGGTGGCTCGCGACAGGATGCTCGGCACGAGGTTCCTGCCTTGTGTATTCCAGAAACCTTTTCCTGCTCTGCTTCATCACGTGTACGTGCATGAGCTTTTGGTCATTTATATTTTTTTAGAGCGAGAGTTGGTGACTATATTTTCATTCATTGGAAGTCCGACCGCAGGTGACGCTACCATCGGATGAAAACTATGAAGCCGAAACAGAAAGTGCATCATCACCGCCCTCGACGTCTTTGTGAGTTTGCTGCTTCCGGCTAAACCAATCACGCAGGGTGAATGAAGCATGATTCTGCGCTTTATTTTCTGAAAGATTACTTTAGCCGTTGACAATGAACAAAATTACGAGCGTCATTACAATACACTTTTGGAACTGCTTTATCGGCTTCATCGAAAAGTAGCTTAGGCTTCGGTAGGAATGCACGTAGAACGGAGCATATGTAAAAGCGCGAGCTCGTGTAACGCGGCCTTGTACGCTGTAAAAAATAAAAAAATAAGTAAAAACGTCACGTAGCAATACAAATTTGATCCAAATGTGAGTGCAAATTCTGTGTAGGCGTTTTGATGCACAACGCAGGAACTTTTTTCAACGTGCCACCCGCTCAAATATAAAGAAACAAAAATAAACTTTCCGCGACTGTCGCCTCATTTAGACCCGATTTCGTGCACATGTCGTTTTACTGTAGTCTGCTACAGGGCAACTACCCAGGGTGAGGGAAAGGGAGGCTGTGGAGGAGGAAGAAGATGGAATGCTGGAGAGGAAAGGAGGAATCATCCCCTCGCTCCATTATTATGCCTGCCTCCTCCTCCCCAGCCTTCGTTCCCCTTGTCCTTGGTTCTTCATCGGACACCGACTATAGCACTGTTCTCACCATCAAATGATATCAACAAGAAAATAGTCAAATAACCCTCCCCCTCCTTCCACCTTGAGCAGGGCATCATAGTGTTTACTTTCAACTCCACGTGACGAAATAATATTTTATTTTTACTGCACCATATTCCGTTATAACTCGTACCTGTAATCAGTCCTCGCTAGTAAAGCCTGCAGTCAAGATGATTTCAATGTGCGCTCGGTCCGTGTTTAACACTATCCGCTGCATCGCAAGAAGAGTCAACACAAAGCAACACTGCAAAAGGTAAGTCCAACGCCCTCTCTATATTGGAACGTCTATGTTTAGTCCAGAAGACGCGCAGAAATAGCGTATTTTTTATATTGTGGTGTGGGCAGCCACGATAAGCGCAACCTTTGTATTTTAGCCGAACCACTCTAGGTGCTATTGCGCCACATGGACCAGAAGGCGCCGGGTGAATGAAGCGATTGAAACGTTTAGCTAGAAATTAATACATTAGACTTCCCATTTTGAAAGTTTAAAGATTTTAGATATTGATTAACACAACCAAGGTTCAATGACTCACATTTGCAGCACGAATTGGTGGTAGGCTTAAGTAGGACACGTAGCGAAGTTTTCTTTCGAGCCTCAAGTTTGAATATTGGACAAAAGTGTTCGAACGGTTGGAAGCATTTTTACTTCCGTATTTTGATGTTAAGAGCCTGGACGATTATCCAATTTTCGAATTTTTCGGGCTACAAAATATGATATTTTCGAGCTTTCAAATGTTTCAAGCTCGAAAAGTATACATTACTGGCGTAAGACCAATTAGATATTAGAAATTAACCTGTGGAGTTTACAAGAGTGATACGGATCGAACTTTTTAAGAAAAGTTCGTTAAAGTCTGAACCAAATTTAGCCCAATGTTTAAGGGGAACACAAATATATGAATGAAAATAATGCACCGAGGCTTAACTTACCCTCAATGACAGGCTTCGGGTGACTTCGGCGCCTCGTACGTCGCAACGCTCGTACCATCGTACCTGTGTATTTTCCCTGACTTAGCACATAAACTCTTCCATTTGAAACCGCGTAGGTTGCCCCATGGTAAATTGTAGGTCGATGAATATCTTCATGCTCTAAATTCCACCTATGCTTTTTGCTGGGACATCCTTTATCGCCTTGGCGAATTATGAACGTATGTCGTGAAGGTAAATTGAAGAAACGGCTGGTTCTCATTAACGATGTCGGAAAAATGCGCTCACAAAAAGCGTCCCCGACGCGCTGACAGCAAACGCTATCGCGCATTGGATTCAAGTAGCCAGCTGCATTTTTGAGAGACCTATATACAATTTTCTTATTTACCAGAAAAAAAAAAACACGACAAAATGATATTTTAGTGTGATACACGACAGAATGCGACCTGGGCCCGTTTGCTCGAAGCGCTAACCGCGGCTGAAGTTAGTCGCAGTACCCAGGAGATGGATTTTGAAATTGTGACTGGCTCGGTAGGGATGCGGGAAAACAAGGCGGTGCCCCGTTGAGTGAACACCGCTCACTTTGGAACTAATATGTCGTTGTAGCTGCAATACCAGGGCGCGTTAGTCGGCAATGAATGGTGCAGGAGGCTTTCGTTTTGCCTTACCTCACTTAAATCGCAAAGCATGACCTCGCCGTATTTGTTTTAAATAGTCTTTCGATTCTGGCCATTTTTAAGCCTAAATGAATGCGATAATTGCCGGCATGGCAACGTCTTTGGAAAGCGGATTGCTTTGACTCAATCGGCCGGGTATTGATAGCACACAAAAGCAGACAGCGTCCCAATCACGTGGTCCCTATAGACCAAGGGTGGCCAAGCTGCGGCTCTTTTCGTGTTAAAGTGCCTCACGCAACTCGGCTCTCCCCCCCCCCCCACACACACACACGCACACAGACACACTTCCCCGCCTCCCTTCTGGTCACACGAGCACTTCCCTAATAAAAAATATAGAACGCGTTTTAAATTGAAAGACAGGTTGCTGTTTGGTAGTATTGCGCTACTACTACCTTACGTACAGTTGAACTGCTTTTGACTCGAATATATTGAAAGTAGTTAGAGTTTCGTTTATTGCTTTGAACAAAAGTCCCCCCCCCCCCCCCCCGCGGCTCCTGGAAGTTTCGTGGTTTTGTTTGCGGCTTTTAGGCCGGGTCAGCCTGGCCACCCCTGCTATAGACCTTTTTCTAAATTACCCAAGCATCCAGAAGAACGCTGGAAGTGTAATTCTACGGTCCGCGCGCGCTGGCCTTGCTCTCATAAAAGATTCCAAGTAAATAATCATAATGAGGCTTTGGCGAACGCGCGTGCAAGGCAAAATTTGTTTTAGACCTTTTGCTCCAGAACAATTACTACTGCAGACGCCAGCACGCTCAACGCGTGTAACTACACTCGTAGCATGCACCTCGGTGCGTGGCAAGTTTAGAAAACGGTCTATTGACCCCGTAAGTGACTACGTCACAACAGGTCGTCTGGGTCCAAACAAACCGTTGCTAGGTACGTTGCTATGGACGAATGCATGGAGACTCCACATGAGGCTAGATGTTTGCTTATAAGTTAGTAAATAATTGATTGTAAGCAACCTAACTTCTTGATATCTAATTATGAACATGTTTTTGTCGTCTCAGTGTCGTATTGCAACAATGAAAGCCATTTCTAAAGTATTACACTCCGCTTTGCTTTGATAGCAGACGGCACGATAGATTTTCTGGCCTCTGTTGCAGCGGGCGCCTTCATTCTATTGCGTCGGTAAACGAGCGACAAAAACAAGTGTATCGCCATGGCCGTAGAGACCTCCTCATTGTGCGTTTTTTTTTCTGTGAAGAAGCCAGCTTAGTTTAGAGGGATAAAAATGCCGTAAAGTCAAACCACGTCATGCAGATCAGTTACGACAGTTACGACGACGACCTGAAATGCATTACCGGCGTAGTGCAGGCCAGCATGAGAAACAAATCGTACGCCGTCGAGGTAAGTCGTTTATTATTTGTATAATTCTTAGTGAGGTTGTCAGGTTATCAAAAAACTGCATGTCTATCGCAATTTCGCAGTAACCATCGCAGCGATGGTTACAGCCACGTACGAAGCACCCTCGCATAGCGCGAGTCTGCAAACAAAATTTGGGATCTCAACCGATCGCTTGAAGGGCTTTTCTCACGCGTGCAATGCGATCTTTTAGCAAGCGATCATCTCGATCGACGCTCGGACTTTCGATAAACCATATTTTGCATCGCACCCCACTATAAATTCTTATTGAGTGTCTGAAACTCATTATATTTCAAACAAATGCAATATCAGAATATCGCCTTTATTCACACGATTCAAACGACGGCGCCGGCTTGGCCGGCCGGCGTGTGGCAGACGGCATACTTTTTTCATTCGTCGTCTGCTGCAGGCATCTTGAGGACCGGAAATTGCAGTTGTAAATATTTCAGAGTTAAGCGATTACTGGCACACGTCTGTCAAAACATATATGACATTCACGCTTTCTATATCCGTGATCTCCAGAAGTTTAAATCCTAGTCCTGATTTTTGAACGGTTGGGTTTTCGTAGAGAAACCTAGCCACATGTATTTGTCCATAACAACAACCCTAGCAACGGTTTTTTGGACCCATGACGTCACTCGACGGAGTCAATTTGGATGCTGTCTGCTTTTGTGTGCTATCAATACCTGGCCGATTGAGTAAAGGCAATCCACTTTCCAAAGACGTTGATATGCCGACAATTATCGCGTTCATTTAGGCTTAGAAATGGCCAGAATCGAAAGACTATTAAAAAAAATATGGCGAGGTCATTGCTCATGTTTTGCGATTTCAGTGAGGTAAGGCAAAACGAAAGCCTCCTCCACCATTCATTGCTGACTAACGCGCCCGACATTGCAGCTACAACGACATATTAGTTTTAAAGCGAGCGGCGCGCACACACCGGGGCACCACCATGTTTCCCCGCATCCCTACCGAGCCAGTCACATGAATTAAAAATCCCTCTCCTAGGTACTGCGGCTAACTTTAGCCGCGGTTAGCGCTTCGAGCAAACGTGCCCTGGTCAGGTGTAGTTTAGTATCATTGCGCGCTCCTCGACACTGAGCTGTGTCAGGTGCTGTGTCTGTGTCCCTGTGTCCAGTTTTCTTCTCCCTCAAGCGGGCCATCTCCCGGGACACAAATATCCCGGGCAACTAAAATTTTGTGCGGAGATAACTGGCTTGCCTGGGTGCATTTCAACACAGCATCCGTTATATGACTGGCGCCTAATCATTTCGGATTTTCACTTTTGAAATCTAGAAAAACGCCGAATGCCGCCAACTGATCCAGTTAAGCGCGTTATTGCCGCAAATCCCATTACGGGAAGAAAAAACATATTGACACGTCAGCGACTCGCTGTACTCCCAGAGACCCCTAAACGTGCGAGCTCCTGGATTTTTCCCAAAAGTGGTCGAGAATGCGCGCCTTTTTTCACGCAGATTGTGTTATATGGCTGTCGTCTGACCATATTCGGTAAGGCGCCGGCAACGAAAGTCGACACGCCGACGGCCAGCCAAACGCTGACCCAGAGCTCCTCTGCTCATTGATTGGACTCAAGTACCAGCCGAACATCGTCCCCGAGTGCCTCTGAGAAACTCCAATCAGGGGAAATAT
Source organism: Ixodes ricinus (assembly GCA_037355805.1). Taxonomy (NCBI): domain Eukaryota; kingdom Metazoa; phylum Arthropoda; class Arachnida; order Ixodida; family Ixodidae; genus Ixodes; species Ixodes ricinus. Next base: position 91,392 of record JAZHYW010010929.1, on the reverse strand, counting down.
ATCGTGTGTTCCGACATGCAGCGGCGCTCTACTCCGCGAAACGAGCGCGCTCCGTGATTCCCCAGAGAAAAAGCGAAAGAGAGTACGACAGAAATCAAGAGAAAATAAATCAGGCACTCACATAGCAGCAACGGGTGTATGGTTCTCTTTCTCTGCCAGCTGACGCCAGGGTTCTGCTTTGCGCTGCCGCGTTCTAAAGTTTTCTTTTCCGCCCGCTCCGCTTATTGCGTCTCACATTCCGACAGGCTCTAAGAAAATCACGTTACATTGCAACCGCACGATTTGGCACCCAAAAGCAAGCCCCCGACCGATCGCTCAGGCGCTTTCCTTGCACGACACACGGCCACTTGGAGCCATCGAGGCTTAGCATGTGTGCACAGAAAGTAAAGCAAGGGTGAAGGTGAGTTGGTGAATATTAACCACATTGATTTAAACCCGAGATTGGGGTAGAAGAGGAACATCAAAACGTAGGAGGGACAGAAATTATACAGTACGACGTCTCAATCTCTGCTAACTCGTTTATTGAGACCACCTCTTTACGTAGTCTCAAACTCAAGTTTGTCACCACCAACACTGAACGACGAAGTCTATACGTTTAGATGGCTTGATAGATATTGTAGCGCTTCAACTGTTGAGCTTGAACTGATGAGATTGTGTTAGATAATATATAAAAACGTGAACTGAATAAACTGGTTAGATGGAATTTGAAACGTTGTCCTGTTTATGTTCTCTTTTTTATACGTCATGATGTTTCTCTTTACCCCAGTCTTCAGGCTAATTCAACATGGTTAATGTGTGCAGAATGTCGCCATAACGTTCCGTGTAACCACTGCTTTGGCTCACTAATACAACCGAGCTTTTCTTTTCTTGAAGGCAGTATTAGCTATTGTTTTGGTGCGTGCAGCATTTTGTGGTTTGGACTGAACTAGAGAGCACCGTCAACTGAACTGTTTTCGTGAGGCCACAACGCAGTTCCCGCCGTGCTCTTTTGCTTCGTTCATTTGTTCGTTAGGTCCGCTTTCCGTCTAACGTTAGACAGTCAGTCTTCTAGCACGCTTCCACTCAGGCGCCTCTGTTGACGCACACGCTTCTTACGATGGAACCGGAGCGAAGGCGCGTGGTTTCGTTTCCCCACTATGCACAACGTAAGCGACAGCCTAAAGCTGAGGAGCCGCGACGACGCCGACTGCGCGAAGCCGGCAGCATTCGGGAGGAAAGATTGTCTCTTAGAAGACAACTCTATGAGGGCCGTTGCGAGGTTCAAATTCCCGTCCTTCACTGCGGCAAATACTGACGCATTCTACAACAAATAATGACGCCGAATCTCTGCGCCAAATACTGACGCATTTCGTCAAAACTTTACCGGGAATACGCCATCTTTTTTTTTTTATTTTACTTTTTTTTTTGCTATTTGGGATTGTTCACGAAGAATCCCCATCTCGCCACGAGACTTTCATCGTCTCCCTAGAAAGCCAAGGTTTCAGGCCACAGTCCAGCACCTTCAAGATTCCATGGCCGTAGTGCTGAATGAGGTGGGGTCATCATCGAAGGACAACGCTGGCCACAGAATGAAAACGACGATTGCATCAACGTTCCGTTCAAACTTGACTCGAAGTCGAGCGCTGAGACAACACTCGTTTCTAATCTGTGCCCCGCGTTGGCATTCTCTGGTGACGCAAAAAATATCAGGACTACGGCCTTGTATCCCACTGATTATGGCAATTTATGTGCACATTGGACTTTCATACTTCTCTCATTTTATATTGTTTTTTTAATGACTGATTTTATTTGCAAGGTGTTATAATTATACATATTTTTCGTTGTAACCTATGTTATGTTTTTGTTTTGTAAACAACTATCGCGCCTCAAAGAGTGCCAACTCTCAAATGCTCCGCTAGTTCCCATTTTGAAGACAGTTAAAGATAGGATTCTTTGATAATGTCGTCTCGTTAAGAAAATAATAAAAACATAAGTGGACAAAGGTTTTCGTCTTTCTTTTTAACACCGATTCTTGTACAGCTTCCCAAACAATACCGTAAAAGAAGAAGAAAACATTTTGCACTATTATGTTTTTAAATAAATGTTTTAGAGTTTTGAGACTACCCACACCCGTAGATTTTCTGGTTGCATATATTCAAAAGATTAAAAAACGCGCATAATGTTATTGATGAAATATTTTATTGGACATGTAACAATATTTTACATTTGGTGATCAGTGGTCTCCAAATTGTTTGGCTCAGAGGAAAAATCGGGGATTTGTCGCTGTCTCGAGGCCGGAAAATAATTTAGTAAATATCAATGATTGAAGTCAAATAAATGATTCTAGAGAAACATTTAAGCACACAATTTAAGGTTAGAGTAAACATGGAAATGGTTAAATATATGTAAATATTTTTAAATTTAAAATTTACCTAATTACAATATAACGCAATACTTGAGACAAAAAACACACAAGGCATATACCACACCGGAAATAAACTTTGACATGCTCACACAGGGCGGAATTGAATAATGAGTATGATAGAAATGATGCTGGCAATATCCAAAAGAAGCTACTTAAGGCACAAAGCATAACATATATGGTAACACAAATAAATGTTCACTTGTTGTAGCAACACAAATATAAAAAAGACTGGGTATGGTGTTGATAGTGATAGCAAGCTCCAATTAATAAGGTCGCTGCAAGTTCCAGGGCCGGTAACCTTTCTCGTATCGGTAGGTATTTTACCTGTAGCTTTCACGCTCTTCATACGCTGTCTTCAGAGGACCTAAAAAATTCCTATTCAGCTTGCTGTTGACGCCTACCAAACAACACATGCAAAGTAAAATGTACGCGCATATTGTCCTGTTTTAATTCTGAGGTCCCTGGCAAGCTTTTAGGGCCCTTGACCTTGCCCCTTTGGGTTCGGCTTTGTGTAGGGGGCCTTCCGTTTATGCAATGCCCACTTAGTATCTGAAAAAACAAATATCATCTAAATATGTGACCGATTTCACATGAGAAAGTCAAGTCTAATGTTGTTGATTGATTTATTTGAGATAGTGGCTTACGCTCATATTTCCCATACCGACTGGTTCTAAACAGATTGCATTACCACCCTTGTTTTAAATTACACAGCTGTACATCTTACGTTATTAAGAGTTTGGGAGCAACCGGTAACCTTAGTAAAATAAATTTCATGTTAAACAAGAGTTATTCTGCCAAAATGTTTTCTTTCATAGAAGAATGTTACATCAATGTCACATGAAACGAAATATAAATGAGATGTTCAATTTTTTGTAAATAATTTTTAGCTGAACAATTTATGCAATATGTAAAGCCTTGCAAAGGTACACAAGTTATATACATAGCCATACATTTCATTGTCGTCCTTAAATGTTTAGGTAGTAGCCTACCGTATGAACTTAAAGAAGAGACTCGTACGCGCAAACTCGTTTTTGTAGACTTAATATTTTGTGTTCGTGACTCCTCTTAACGGTCAACCATATTCAACCCGTTGTAGGCGTGACGAAACATTGTTCAATTTCAAACAGGCACACAATTGCCGAACCTAAAATAATTCATGAAATGTCAACTAACTTGTGAGGTTTTATACAAGCTAGACCTGGCTGAGCTCGGGTTTGAAAGGTTCACGACATGCCTACTTAAGAATACGGCTGTCGCAAACCGCAGAAATTCGAGTTTAAATGGGTTTTATTTCTTCAAGCATTTAACAGAAGGTGCGACTATTCTTTACATGAGAGAAACTGAAAAAGGGTCTGTCCACATGATTCCCTGGCTGTCCCGCATTCAGTAGAATTAAATAGCATATTACAAAGTTGAAAATCATGCACAAAAAAACGGTCTTTAAGGGTAATATTAGACTGGGGATTTAAATGCAGGCTTCAAGCAAAACAAAAGATAGCAAGAACATGACCGGTCTGGGATATGAGTGTCGTTTTTGTACAGCCTAAGCTACTCCAGCGTAATTGCCTTAAAAATTGTTGCAAGTGCTTGTCAAGCAAGCGCTACAGGCCAGTTAGCAGTAAGCAACCACCGCTTATTTTTTTCTTAAATTAAATGCTTTCCCCATTTAGTGGCTATGCTGAGAGATGAGAACATTTTAGGCACTATTATTAATGGCATGGGAAAAAAAAGCTCGTCCGAACCAGCTTAAGTGCTCAGACATATTCAACGTATGGCAGTAAAATTAAGTAATGAAGAGAAGAAAAATGCAAAAAGCGTCTTGAACCAGATGTTTGTGACGTCGCAAGTCATAACGGCTGCTTTAATATTACTATAAATTACAGCAAGGAATGTGCGTCTCAGTCACGCACATCATTCAACATCTTTATTTTTAAATCTTAGTAAACACCAATACCCTTCTAAGACGGACTCACTTAGTTTCACATTAGGAGAGTGTATTTTACCACATTGAATGTTACTTCAACTGTCTTCGTGCTACGGAACAAACTTTTGTGTCACTCGGAAATGACGTCAATGACATTGGGTGAAATCAAACGTACTTAATATATTTTGAAAAACGTTGTAGGACTCCATAGTAGGTTTGTATGTGTACCAAAACATATTTCCGAATATTGTTCAGTAAATTAGTAAACTTTACGCCAATCTGATGTCTGTAATTTGCCATTACAGGCCGGAAAAATTACAAAGCAGATATCAAATTCAAAGCAGACGATAGGAGACACAGTCAACGCAACGTAACATCATGGAGGATCGTGTCGATGGCATGTTAACGCGAGATATCGAATGATGGAAGTGTGTAGCAGACGTATTTTGAGAGCCCAGCATGTCAAGAGCAGCTCCAACGAGCCAGAGCTAGACCTTGTTCTTGAAGCAAAGAAAAGAGTATCCAGCAACCTCAAGCGGTAAACGTTAGCTTGGTGTATACTGCATTCTAGCCCAGCAAGCGCAAGTTCCTCAAGACCGAAAGCGAGCGAACCACGCGCCACCTGCATGAAAGCTAAGGAATGTAATCGCCTTCAGCGGCAAGAAGCAAACATATGGGCGCAAAACCTTGAGAAATTATGTGCAATGCGTACGCGTTCGGAAGGCTGAGAGCTAGATTTCCTGTTCGTTCTTTTTGCGATATTTTACTTCTTCGTCGGCCCAAAACAAGGGCCCATCTAGAAGTACTTCTATAAAAACATTATAATTCTACGCAACGTTGTTTCTTTCTACTGTTTTCCTCGTTTGTACCGAAACACTTCATTCGAGGCTACACAGTCGGTTTGCTCGCGCAAGTGCGTAGTGAGTTCACGGACCTCACTGGGAGGAGAGTGTGTTTTTCGACGAGTGACACAAAACGTTGCCGTACCGCACAACACGAGTTACACTAAGGGCGAAGCGCATTCGCTCGAAGTGACACTAAATTATCCTGTCTGGTGGGGGTTTTATAACGGAAGTATCAAATTAAGCAAAAAAAGCTATCTGCATCAAAACAACAAGAAATTGTAATGTACATCAGAAATATAATCGTTGTGTCAGAACTTTGAACTTTGGAAACACGAATATGAATTTACTTTTTTGATATATCAAAACAATACGTACTTCAACACACGTGTCTTGAAGTATGTGTGTAAACTTCCGTCCACATTTGTTCTTATTATTTTCTTAACGAGACGACATTATCAAAGAATGCTATCTTTAACTGTCTTCAAAATGGGAACTGGCGGTCCATTTGAGAGTTGGCACTCTTTGAGGCGCAATAATTGTTTACAAAACAACACAAAACATAACATAGGCTACAACAAAAATATGTATAATTATAAAACTTTGCAAATAAAACCAGTCACACAAAAGAACCACACAACATAAATCACACAACATAATTCAACACACAACATAATATAACTAGCCACCTCGGTGGCTCCGAGGCGAGAGCGTCGGCCTATGGATCCCCATGTGGCGGGTGTGAATCTCGGCCGAGGTGCCCGCAATCTGACGGAGGCTTATTGCGGAAAAGGCGCCGTGTAACCGAGCTTTCGGTTGCACGTCAAAAGATACCCAGGTGGTCGAAATTAATCCCCAGTCCTCCGCTGGGGCGCGCCAGATGCCCTTCGTTGGTTTGGCACGTAAAACCCCCAAATTTGACTTTGACTTTTAACATAATATAACTCAATCCCGTTTGCCTGCCATTTTGCGCACAACAATTAAATTGAACAGTACTTCATGTTCAAACCTTCAATCGAAGTGCCATTGCATAGTTCTAAATAAACATAACTGTGTTAATGTTTTGGAAACATCTTGTAAAAAGTTATAAATGTTGAATTAAAAAAAAATCTGCCTTTGGATGAGTTCTGTATTTATTCCGGCCACCTTGGCATACTTCGTGTCAAGGCAGTAAGACAGAGCTAAACGCTCTAGCACCTGCTTGAAGCTCACATTTTCTATCACAAGTTGGCGAGCCATATACAATAGGAAGCTGCACTGGGAACGCTTCTGGCCTAGAAAACGCGAGGAAAAACTTTCAAGTGAGAACTATATTAAAATTAGAACTTCTACCCTGCAAAGAAAGCGTGTTTGTCCCATATTACACAAGTTCAGGACAACTTAGCCAGATGCACACACAATGCTGTATCAGTTACAAGGAATCCTCTGCAGAACACATGCACCCTGTGAAAAGCGCACTTGATGGAGTTGGATGAGCAGCCCAAACATACTTGTATAATCAGAAAGAGCTTTTGGAAAACTTTCGAGTACTCCACAAATTCGATAAGAAGGTTTAATTTAACAGTATATAAATTTAAGCCGGTCATCAACACTTAAAATAATTCCATACCTATTGCAATAATTGATCAGTATATCGGGCACCAAGTTATTGATTTGAGCAGTAAGAAAAATATTTGGTGCACCTGGAAGCACACTCTCACCAATTTAGATGATGAAATTGGAAATTCTATTAACGTTAAAAGCTTCATCATCATTTTAAGAAAGATTCCTTATCATATTATATCGATTATTTCGCCATATCATCCCGTTAACCGATGTGAAATCAAGCCCCATAAATCACCATTATTAGATTGCGGGGAAATATCGCGTCGGTAGTTTCAAAAAAGATCCGTTTAATAATATCAGGGAAGCATTTGGGAGCATAAATTATAAAATGGCACATGTTGACCGTTTAATTTATTTTAAATATTTTTGTGTCCTTTCAATACATCACTTTCCTTTCACTTACGAAGTATCCAGCGCACACTGTACGATTTGCCAGGAAATTCTGAAAATACCATTGTTATATTGATAAGTTTGACGATTGTGTTTGGTCACTACACAATACAAAAAGTAAAACACAAAAAAGGGACAGAGGCAGACATGTACAGACATCCACATGTCTGTCTTTGTCCTCTGTGTTTTGCTTTCTTCGTATTGAGGATTGATTATTGTTATTGTTTGTTGCCCCCAACTCTGCTCGTTTGTTTGCCTTGGATTACACTCAGTTTTGGCGCACTGCACATTGAATTGGGGGCTGCTCTCTCGCTTTCGGCTGGCGGAGAAATTCTATAAGTTGAAAAGGAAAGATTAACGGTTTTCAGATCCGCCGTTTTGGCGTTCGCAATGTCATACTGGGTGACTTGGATCATACCGGGCAGGGCTTTTGCAACAATATCCGTTCTTTTATGCATAGTTAGCCAGATTGTGTGGCAAACAGGGAGGCGCATATATCTGTGAACACGGGGTGCTTAGACGAATTCAGCAAAATGAAACAACCTTGCAGTACGGCCACGTGAAATTTTATATTACACACAAAAGCACCGAATATAATTACGATGTTAAATATGTACTTTTACTTTATCAGGAAGCTGCTGGTTCCGGTTATTCTCTTACTTGGTGTCTGCATACCAAAGTATTCTAGGTGCGAAAATCGATTTCGCGTACCTCTCATACAAGTTTTCTGCTGTAAACGGGATTTCACTCACACTAATAATAAAAAAATTTGGGCAAAAAATATTTTTATTGAATGGCTCCTTCAGTGCAACACTAGTACGAGACCGATAATTCGCGAGCAGAAATGCTAAGTAAACTATTATGTAATATGCTGGCACGCTTCTAATTTCAATTATTTGTCTAAAGTCCTTGCGACCAAAAATGGGATGCGCTTATGCTGAAGCCGCAAAGCAGTGCAAACATGTATTGTGCACCGCAATAGTAATAAAACTAAGAATTAGTTGGACCTATCTTACACCAATATTTTATTAATATCGTCATCTTTATGTGCACTTCTGTGAAAGAAAATATCTTCCTCTGCTTCGCGAGACAGGGAACTTTCGAAACTGAGCTACTTCCACATGCCGGGAAAAGAGCCGCTTCTGAATTGGACTGTGGGAGACGTCATTGACAGGGCGACCGACGTCTTCGGAGACACCACGGCAGTTGTATACACTCATCAAAACATCAGCAAGACATACACGGAATACAAGAAAGACGTAAGTGTATTCTCAGAATTATAATTCTTCTTGAGACTGATTCCTCGAAATTAAATATTCAGTTCGAGATTGCGGACATAGAGCCAAATGCTTCCCAATATTGTTTTTAACTGTGACAAAGACAATCCAATATCAACCTAGCAAAAGCCGCAATCGATAACCTCCTTTTAGCTTACCACCAGAGTGCTGAGTTATCAAAACTGGCAACAAATTCGTATAAACTGGATTTGTGTCAAGGAACCGCCGTTTTTTAAAAGGAAAACATAACTATTAATAATAGCAAATAGGAATAAAATAGCTTTACGACGAAGGACACAGTGAAAAGCTCAACTCTGAATTTCCAGACGTCAGGGGCCTACATTCACGGCCCTCTTCATTATATAGGTTAAAGCGTGCCATGGGAACTCTTGATAGTTGTGGATCGAATGAAGCGATACTACCACTGATCGGGTTCATAAACCTTGTGATCTTCCTGAACCGCCCATAGTCGAGAGTTCCTCATCCTCAGCACGCGCAGGTGGTCGACAGCCTCCTCGCTTTCCTCACTCCTCCTCACCTAACCTCTGGGCATATGACCTCCACGTTAACCAATCAGCATCAAGCTCCTCAATACCCGTCTCTAACCCGTCAACCAATTAGTGTTGATCCTGGCGGCCACGCTTTTATCCGGGCTTCTTTTATCTGGGCTTTACCAAATTCCGAACATTAGGCCAAAAAACGTCTCACGTTACAAAATAACAACACAAAAATTTAACAATCAATCTACTTTTAGTTTAAAATCCGCATGAAAAAATGAAAGCCGTTTACCACTCCCTGTAACGCCGAATTAGAGCGCAGCTCTTGAGGAGGAGGAGGGAAGAGTACTGGGGGGTCAGTTGACCTCGCGGGGGGGGGTCACGTGACCTCGGGGGAGGGGGGTCACGTGACCTTAGGGGGTCACATGACCTGGGGATCACGTGACCTGGGGGGATACGTGACCTCGGGGGGGTTGACGTGACCTGGGGGGTCACGTGACGATGACGTCATCAGTGACGTCATTAGTGATGATGACAATGCGGATGCCGATGACGTCATCGGCATCCGCATCGTCATCGTCATCATCACTGATGATGTCACCAGTGACGTCACTGATGACGTCATCGGCATCCGCATCGTCATCGGCATCATCACTGATGACGTCATCGTCACGTGACCCCACAGGTCACGTGACCCCCATGCCCCCGCGAGGTCCTCCCGAAAGAACCCGAGGTCCTCCCGAGGTCCTCCCGAGGTCCTCCCGAAGGAACCCGAGGTCCTTTCGAGGTCCCCCGAAGGAACCCGAGGTCCTTCCGAGGTCCTCCCGAAAGAACCCGAGGTCTTTCGGGAAGACCTCGGGTTCCTTCCGGAAAATTTACACATAATGCACCGCGCGGTTACGCCGACGGTGACGGCGACGCCGACACCGCTCAAGCCGGACACGGGCGCCTAAGAGCTGCGCTCTAAAAAAACGTAACACGATTTCATAAATTATATAAGGTAGCCCCTGTCTATAGCCACCTGATTACCTAATCAAAAAAATTAAGGTCATACACACACCTCCCACATTGTGTAATAAAAGTAACCTTGACACCTGTAATGTCGGGGATCCAGGCGCACCGACTTGTCAGTTTGAAGCAAAAACTACGTCACTTCATAACTTACCCTGACAGCGTTATGGTGGTTCCGTCACAAAATCTAAACAAGATAAATCAGGTATGGACTCGTTCCATTCACATTCTATTACAAAATGACCCCGAAATGCCGCTAAACAAACAGAAAAACTTGGGCACGAATGTGGCGACGCTTTCCTGTCTAGCCTAAATTATGTTTTCAACCAGACAACACACCTTGGTAAAACACTACATGCGGTGAACGCAATAGAAGCGCAAGCGTATTGCGTAGGCATGCAACGCTATAGATTTTTGCATTGCGGGCTAGATGGCTTTACGGGAACCTCTCGAAAAATCTCGGGGACCGCGAGGGCACGATTTTCAAGATGGCGGCTTCCTCAATTGGCGCAGTGTGAGCGACGCTGTGTTCCCCAAGTTCAATGCTACTTGACATTATCTGGTGTTAAGCTCGGACGTTCTTACCGGGACCTTACAACAGTCGAGTCAGATTGCTGTAAAGCTGAAGGAGTAAATAGGGAAGATATTCACGGCTCACAAGGTTGCGTAAATGCTGCGATCTGCTCAACGCTAAGTCCCTTTACGCAGATCATCGCCCACGCACCAACGGCGCTTCCAAAAATGGCCGTCGCCGTGCACTCTTCGTCTGTAGCTCTTGGATGTCCTCCCGCGATAGCATTGATAAACGCTGCCGTTTGAACGGGACGATTGGCGGAGGCTCCGTGATGTAATTTGGCTACGTACTCGTATTCGCCGCTTCGATACCTCGCAGAAAAACGCTCTTGACCAGGCAGCTGCGGCTTGGCTTAATATAAAATAAAAGAATTGGAAACATTTTGATTTTCAATATACCTTTTGAAGAGCATAGTGGCGCTATAAGCATGCAGAATTCTACGGCTCTGGCAAACTAAATAAAGAACATGCGAGAGTTTTACTCGGAAACGTTTACTGAACTCACAACTACCATCGGTCCGAACAGGTAGTGTTTAGCGTACGCTACAATATTCCATTTGGCTCATGTAAGAGTCAACGATGCTGCACTAAAACGTTTTAATATCCTCTGAAACATAGCATGTGGATGTCACTTTTTTGCCTGCACTGGCTCCGAAGGCTACAAGGGAAACGCGAGGGACAGATTCGCGTGCGACGATGCGTTTTGTATCCCATTGGTTGCCAAACCCAATGCATCATTTTTGAGATGCATGGTTAGAACTTCATCACTGCATAGGACGTTGAAGGAGTTTGTAACTGCAGCGTTAACTAGCCATGCATAGCCATGCATGCCTGGCCCTGCATAGGTTGCATGCATGCAGGTCATAACAATAATTTGATCTTTGAAAATAAAGGCCTGAAAATATTTTCCCCGCTGCGAAAAATAGAAGGGAACTCATATTGCACTATGCGTGCTGTTTTATTATTAATTAAATGGATGAACTTAAAAAGCATGGAAACGTGTATTAATGCCCTCTGCACTGTTGAGTAATATACGAGGAGAATTGTCTCTATAATAAGAAATAAATAAAACGTCTTCAATATATTTTGAATAATGAGTATAAACACATGGCTCTAATTAGAAGCTTGCTGAGCTTCACCTAAAATCACTAAATGGGTCATTTTAAAACGACTCGTATGGAGAGGTAACATCGTTGATGCGCTCAAGTTACCACTCACGCAAGAGGCACAAGGCTAGTTGTGTGAAATCGCGGATGATCAGACACACGGCCAACAATCTCAACAGTCCCCGTCGCAGGGCTCTGAACACGAGATATTCGAACGTCAACACGGTGAGCCGGAGCATCCACAGACGCGCCACGAGATTGCTTTCATCATCGCCGGAGCCCTCCACCCTGCTTCCGCTGGAGGTATGGCTTCTACGAGAATCATTTCTACCGGAGCCGTCAACGCGATCCGTCTACCTCCGGTGGAGCGACCTCCAGCCATCCCTGGAGCGAGGGCCAGCCACCCCTACGACATTCTGCGCTACCTCGCCCAGAACACCAGAAGTCTTTTACGAGAGACGTCCACGAGATCCTGCATCTCTAACTGTAGCTATTCTACTGGGACGCTATATCTCCCGAACACCAGCACCTCATTTTCGATAGACTGAAACTCTTCCACGTCGTCGCGAGAAGGGGCTGGAGGGCAGCTATCCAATCGTCGACGTCCAGGCTCGAGTCCGAGGCATTCAGAAAGCTCCCCGATCAGCTACCCAACCAGCCTCGACGAGGAAGACTCACGTACCGTGACCACACGTACACCGGCCACCGCCCAGACACCAAGTCCGAGATGCCCCCTAACGCAAAGTGAGTTCGGCCGTGACTCTGGGTCCGCGAGACCCACCAGCGCCGTCATCGACGACACGGTCGTCTCCTCGACGCTCCTGGACGTTTTCCCGGTCAAGGACCATCTCGCCCGCGCTATGTTGCAATGCTGGCGTCGCGGCCGACCTTGCCCATTCTTAGTCTTGACCAAAGAAAACGACACATTGGATCCGGACTCGACGGCCACCTTCGCCGAGCGAATCCTTGAGTGGCCCAGCAGGACCGACAGCGTCACCGAGCCCCATGGCGATGAGGACCCCTTCGACCCCAACGATGGCGAGGAAGAAAATCACATCAACGCCAGTCCGCCCATCCCAACAGGCACCTCAAGTCGACTCGGCAGTGCTTAGTGAAACATTTATATTTCACGGGTCAACAGATTTTGGAGCACTTCATATTCGCTGCACGAAGGATTCTTGCTTCACGGACCGCCCCCGTCTCCTGAGCAGGTCCCTATGATCGATGCCGCTGTAACTAACATGTTGCCGGTTGCCATCATCGAACGCTCCTCTCGTGACCCGTACCTCAACCCCGTCTTCCTGGTCCCCAAGTCATCCACCAAGTCGCGCTTTATTCTAGATTGCGCTGCACTTACTCCTTACCTCCAGGCACCTCAGTTCCGCCTTACTCCGCTATTCCAGGCAATTAATGCAAACCCTGGAAATGATCCGCTATTCCAGGCAATTAAAGCAAACCCCCTCTCGCCCCAAGCGTATGTGATGATGCTCTACCTTGCCGAGGTCTATTACCATATCACTCTTCATCCCTCCTGCCGCTACCTGACAACATTTAGGGTAGGCCGCCGTTACTATTGTTTTTGCCCTTTGGGATACGCCCGGCGCCGTTTTACATCCAGGTTTTTCCACAGCCATTGCCAGGAAAATGTGCGTGCGTGAACTCAGGTCTTGGTTCCATCCCGACCCAGACAAGTTCGCGTCTGCGGTGTGCTTTTCGTGGTTGACTTGCTGTGGTCGGGATTTCGGTTAAACCTAAGCGACTCGAGCCTAGATCCCGCGTGACGCATGGATTTTTTTGGGGTTCAGGCCCGACACAGCCGAAGCCACAGTTCCCTACACGCCAGCACGTCTCCGAGACAATCCTCGTGTCCTTCGTTTGCTGGAGCGCCAGATTTCCCTCAAGGCGCTCCAGCGGGCGGCAGGCTGCTTGGCATTTTGCTTTTCTCTTTCTGACTCAAGGTATTCTTTATTTATATTTCTTCGTGCCTTGTCTGACATAGTTTTACACCAAACTCCTCTTTCACCCAATTGGCTTCGTTTTCTTAAGCGTGTTTGGCCGACTTTGCCTCACTGCCAACAGCTCCACCTTCCGCCACTACCCAAACAGCACATGGGCAGATACCTCCGGAGTTTGTTTTTGCGTAGCTGTAGGGGACTTTGCGCAGGCAATCATCGCCCCTCTGCCGAGGCCAAAGTACATGTGGGAAGGTTTGTTGTGCGAGTGCATTGCCGAGAAAGGGACTCTTCTACATATGGACTAAAGTCACTGGATCCTGGGAAAGTAGCGCCATTGTCTTCCCTGCCTGCTAGCCGGACACAAACGGATACTAACATACAGACGACCCAAACCTCGCAAGGCGATTGGCTAATCGGTCTACGTTGCCATGGAAATCGCCATCTTGGTTCATTTAAATCTTCGAAGCTTCCAGGGTGTCAATCTAAACCAGTCGCGCCAAGATCACCATGGAGCAGCATCGTACTGGAAGCGTTCCTCGCCAATATAAAAGTCTTAGGCACTTTTTGTGCGATCAACTTATTAACCATGGCCATCTCCATGGATCTCTTACAATTATATTGTTCTTCGAGCGTATATCAAGACAGTAAACTTATTTTTCAGTGCCTCCAAGCACCGACACAACATCTGGTGGTGGTACGAAGGTAAACGCTTGTTTCGCCTATGTGTGGTTAGCAAAATCTTGGTATACAAAAAACGACTCCATAAAGCTACCCGTCACCACCGAATCTAGATCGGCTCACCATGAACGGGGGTCAAGGAGAAATTGCTCATTTCACGGACCAAGATGGCGACCACACGGGGAGCATGGCGTTACTTACCCAGGATCCAGTGACTTTAATATGGACAACAGAGCTTTGGCTTTCGCGTTGCGCCGCGGCCAGGAACGAGCTTTCCCATGATGTCACAATGAGGATAATATAATTTCCTGACACAACATGACGTCACCAAGGCCTTTCCGCGGCATTATTTTAGGTTCAAAATTTACCATCTGACGTCATGACTTAACGACATCAGAAGTTTTAGTCATGGTAACGTCCCTTACCTCAGAAAGTCCTCGTGTCACGTAACGTCACAATTTTTCCTGGCGTTTTTTTTTTGTCGGGTTTTGTGGGGTTATTTTATAATTATCGTCGCCCGATCGATATGTGCTTCACTCGTCGCCCAAAGAGTGACACAACACAACAAAAAGACGGCAAGTGGGTTTATTTTTCTTCCCGGTGGCCGGTCCTTGAAAGCCTGCAGTTCAGGCCCGCCAAGCCTGATTGCCACCCGTCGTTGGAAGCTAGCAGTACGATTCCCTGTCTACGCTTGCGGATCGTCCTTCTTAAGCCCGGTTCACACAGTTGCGTTTGACTGCGTTTGACTGCGTTGCGGCAGCGAGAAACCAGGACATCCCTGCTGCTTATATCGCGTGCCAAGATGATTCCTTGGATTGGATTCCACGCTTCATACGAAGCACAGATGTGCCGGTGACTCGCTTTCGGTTCTCGCCGCAACGCAGTCAAACGCACTCAAACGCAAGTGTCTGAACCGGCCTTTACACCAGCGCTGCGTGGGCTAGCTGTTCCGCGCCATCATAGCTCGACCCTCGCTGCGGAAGGAATCCGGGACCGTCATGGCCTAAACCGGTATTGCTAGGACTCGCCGTGCGCGCCGGTCGTGGTCCGAACCTCGCGTTTGATCCGCTACGTGGATCGCCATAGGCCAGAGAGCCTCTATCGCTCCTGCTTGGCGCCAGTCTAGCTCAGCACGCTCTGTCCGCCGCCAGCACGAGCCTCCTTGGCCGACCGCTTGTCACGTGCCCTGCGCCCCGTCGTCTTTATCCCTCGTCTGCCACACTCTGCCCCCTCAATCCCCGCACTTCAAGGGCTTCCGCTAGTCCGGATTTCATGAGCGTCAGAGAAGAGTTCTTCCACGTCAGCCATGCTGTATTCGTCGACAGACTGGGGAGACAGAGGTGAACGCTGTGGTCGGGACCGTCTGCGATGTCTGCAGAGGCGGCTGGTATCGCTGTTGCTGGGGTGGCTACGTTGTAACATCCGAAGCGGCGTAGCTGATGGCAGGAACCTCGGCGTCGGCTTTTCTTGGTGCGGGTCCCAAGGTGGTTATTCTCGCGAAGCTGGCAAACAATGTCGACAGCCTACTGTCCATATCTCGCTGTACCATTTACTACGATGCAAAAGGGGCCTCCTCTAAGCTGGTCCCCCCGACGCGTACAGACCTGCCCCGTTTCGCGTGGATGTTGTCGGGAGCGTATAACTGCCCGCGTCCGTCGGGCTCGTGGAATCCACGAAGCCCTTTCGGATTTTCACTGTTATGACGGCTGGTCATTGCCGGTGCAGTCGTCTTCATGAACGGCTATCCCTGGGGTCAGGCAGGCCGAACCAGTGTCAGGCACCCTGAGCATTTCGAAAAAAAGACAGGTCCGTGTTTCTTTCTGGTGGACTTTTTGTGTGACGCCGTGAATGACGGTCTTTCAGGGAAGCCATTCTGCGCAGAAGAAAGTGTTAAAACAACACTTAACAAACAAACACTCAGCCGGAGATTGTAGCAGCGGCCATATAATCTGCTGCGAAATTGCTTGCCGATGGTGTCTTGTAGTGTGCGACTAACTCGGCGAGCCCGCATTTCGCAGCTCCTTCCTCGGTCGCTAGGAATAGGGGATTCCTGTGTCCTACCGCAACCTCGTGTTAACCATCTTCCCATCTCGACGGTAGTATCCTTTCAAGTCAGCGATGGAAACGGGGACAAACTCGTCGATTGTATCTCACCGGGTAAGCCTAGAAGTAAGACACGACGGTCGCGTGTTTACCTCGTAGGGGCCCTCTCACCTAAGAGCAAGCGATGCGGCAAAACCACTAGCTGCGTTGCTCAGAGGGTGAGTTTCCGTCAGGACTAGATAACGACGGCGTAAATCCAGTCAAACTGCTGCGGCCGAGTATACCGTGTGCTACTCGATATCAGCCCCAGCGTGCCGTCCCGTCCACGTGGATCCTTGCTCTAGGGGCGTATCGGCCCTCGGACGGGGCGGAAGCAAGCAAACCCGCTTTACCCTTTCGCGCCTCAAGGCAAGCTGGAAGCCGCTAGCCCTCCGGAATATTTCCCGCCTCATTCCCGTTCAGGTCGTGCCGTGACATAACTAATAAAAAATCTGGCTGCCACTCCAACGACCAGCTATATTGAAGTCGTAAAAGCATCGAATTAATCACCTCTGAAACTTTCTAGGAACAACCACCTTAAATGCAGACTTGGAAAGTAATGCGGTACAAGGAACGTATTCCTTGTAATCCGTTACTTTTCCAGGTAATTTTGTAATTCCCACGCTACTTTGTTTTGGAAGTAATTTGTATTGTAATTTCATTATAAAATATTGGTAACATATTACTTTAATTACTCGTTACTTCTTTTCTTAATATGAGCATAATACAAAAACTGGAGCAATACGAGCAGAACGTTCAGTAGCATAAAAAGATCAAGTTCGACAAAATAGGAAACAACAGGAAGGGCGAATAGCCGAAAATAAAACGCCATTTTTCGTATGACCGGTCACTAGAACCCATGGAAAAACGGGAAAGCCTGTACAAATATACGAAAGACAAATATCAAGTAAGACAACGCCGAGTAGGCTCTACGTCGCCTTCCGTCGTGTTTTTCTACATCTCCCGGGCAGGAGAAAGCTCTTCGGCCTGGTTCACACTTACAGCTAATCCGCTGCCGCCGAAGCGGAATCGGCCGCGGCAATGCACAGTGGACGCTACGCCCGGCGGCCGAATTCTTGCAGATTCGCCCGCCGATTCGCAAGTGTGAACCAGGCCTTCGTGTTTATTTGTTGTTGATTTTTCGTCTTTTACACTGGGCGTGTTAGGTCGGCGCTTCTTGATCCTACTCTGACGCTCCGAGTTTCATACTCCGAGTGGAGAAACTAAACGACGCATAGCGTACAAGAGCGCGACGCACCGAGGTTGCGTACCAAACCTACTCGAATGGTTCCGAGTTATCTTGGCGGATTATGTCACGTGACAACAAAAATGGAGAAACTCTGGACGCGGGTACGTTTACGATAACCACCTAGAGTTAGATCGAGTAAGTTTTGGAACATGGCCAGAAACTATCGACGGGCCACTTGAGCTCATTCCGACCGTGGATGCGAGTGGCAGAAGCCAAAAATATTTCGAAAGTAAAATAATTATGCCCGCGTGAAGCGGCAGAGTCTAAAACGAAAGAGACGGCGGCATCGAAGTTTTACGACATTTTAATATTCATGCATGGTGTG
Source organism: Ixodes ricinus (assembly GCA_037355805.1). Classification (NCBI taxonomy): domain Eukaryota; kingdom Metazoa; phylum Arthropoda; class Arachnida; order Ixodida; family Ixodidae; genus Ixodes; species Ixodes ricinus. Next base: position 73,474 of record JAZHYW010010929.1, on the reverse strand, counting down.
AAGACTCGCTTCGTGCACATATAAGGAACATTACCTTGGCCAATCTACTTTCTTGACCATGCACGCTGTTCCGATTTAAATTAGAAAACATTCTTGAACCCGCTCGTCAACGCAGGATACCCTCAAATGTGTCAGAGATTCCTTGGTTCCATCGGTTCCGTCTCGCAGCGAGACGGAAGCTACGCCGATAACGGCACACGGTCGTTCGATAGCACGTCAATTCATTTTTAGGCAGTAGGCATGAACAAACCTTTCCCGCAACGCTAACTGGTGTTTCGGCTTTCCAATCTAAGTATTTTTATTCGCTGCGGCTGGGGTAAGAATTCTAAGCAGGGCAACGGTCTGACTCTCTTTTCATCACAACTTTTCTGTCGCCGAGCTATCGGCAAGGTCGTTCGAAAGAACAGTTTGTTTGCAGGCTTGGCGCAAGGACAAACCTTTTCCTCAACGCTCACTGATGTTTCGGCTTTCAAGTCGAAGTATCTTTATTCGCCGGGCTAAGCATTATAAAAGGGAAAGAGCGGTCCGAATGTCTCTTCATCTCGTCAACTTTTCTTTCGCTGTGCTATCGGCACGCTACCGTTTGATAGATTAATTTATTTTTCAGGCGAGATGCAGAGCTGGCGCCGCGAGCTCGGCCGCTCGGCCGCTGTCCAGAACGATGAGCGGGATTCATCAAATTGTTTGGCTAACCATCTACTCTTGGACCTCGGAATAGACCACGAACGTGCGGCGGAACGCGAGAGGAACGAGTAGATACCTGTTTTCTGGGTCTACTGACCGCTTTTCGTGAGTTATCGCCGTTTCCCGAAGCGAAGCAGGGCGGCCGCCCCCTGGGCCTAACGCACCACCCAGAGCCAGCGTAGCGCCGGTGCCTCCGACTCGAACAGATGGATTCCATTGACTTGGGCGAAAGGGACGTCCATCCCCGTTGGACCGGCGATATGAGGGTCGTGGAGATTGAAGGTGAGCCCATTTCGCCGGAGGACTTTCACGGCAGCAGCCGAGATTGGATAGACATCCATGTCAAGAAGCAGCAACGGGCGGACATGCTAGGCCTAACCGCCAGTTTCCCGCCAAAACGCAGTTTTGGTAGAAAAACGGGGAACGGGCCTCGAGAACGTTCCAGAAGCAAGCGGCCGAGGGCGCCGAGGCTCCCGGAGGACGACATAAAGGTCGTTATCCGCCCTAGAGACGGCCTGGACACCTCGAAGCAGAACGAAGTCAAAATTCAACGGGGAATATTGATGGCGGCGAAGATCTCCACCGATGAGGTGAGCGGGGACATCTTCCGCGTGAACAAGGACCAGAACAACATGGTGGTGAGCACACCAGTGCTCGAAAACGCTCAGAGGTAGAGGGGGATTGTGGAAATCTTGCTGGACGGCAAGAAGTTCGGGGTGGCAGCGTACGCGACGCCACCGGAAAAACACCGCCAAGGGGGTCATCCACGGAATACCAGAGGAAGACACGGAAGAAGACATCAACGGCAACCTGATTGGAGCCAGGAATCCCTCGATCCTCCAGGCGCGGCGCATGGGACGCTCCGGCTCCGTGGTCATCGTGTTCGAGGGGAAGAAGGTCCCGTACTTTGTCCGGTATGGGGCCACCGAGAAGAAATGCTTCCTGCACAAAAAAAGATAGGGTGCTGCGGGCAGTGCGGTCGCGTCGGACACCGCACTGACGTATGTCCGAGGCCGGAGGAGAGAAGGTGCAAGGGCTGCTGGACGCTGAACCCACCGGCGGAACATGCGTGCACTCCGGCGTGCGGGGTATGCGGCAAGGCGCACCCCACGGGTGACCAAAAGTCCAGAAAGAAGTTCAAGACGCCGTACATCGTACTGCAGAGAAGCTGGGAAAAGAAACGGAACAAGCAGGGCCTCCTGAAGCGGGGAGAGGAGAACTTTCACAAGTTGCTAGGGGACGCCTCCCGCTCGAGATCGAGGAGCCGTGCCGAGGGACGGAGATCCAGGTCGACATCGAGGACGGGCGGAAGACAGCAGTCGGGATCCAGAAGTGGTGGAGAACGCCACGTGAGCTGGGCGGAGATGCTCTCCCGTAAGGCTCCACAGAACAAGGCCGGTAACGCGTTCGCAGAAACGAGCCAGGCGAACGAGCTGGCAGAGATTAAGGCTTTGCTGAAGCAGGCCTTAGAAGAAAACATAGCGCTTCGCGAGCAGCTAAACAGGCTTAAGGAAGGTACGCGTGAAAGAGTAGAGGTTGTGCATGCACCGGAGGAGACGGTCTCTGCGGAGTCTGACGGTGGTGAGTCGGCGTCACCGCCACTGAAGCGCAGGGCGCGGGTCATGGCGCGACCGAGAAGAGAGGCGCGCGAGGCAAAACCCGTTAGCGGGGACCAAGAGACCTTCGTGACGAAAAACATGTTGGAGAGCGCGATCACAGGATGCATGGAGAGGATGATGTCCGCGTTGCAGAGCCGCGTCTCGAGACTGGCACAAGGCACGCCGAACCCGTTGGACGCCTTGGCGCACTACACCAGAGTCACGGGGAACATCACACGACCAGAGACTGAGGCTATGATCAACGAAGATTGATCGGAGCCGTAGGAAGTATGTCATCTGGCAGTGGAACTGCCGCGGGTACGGAAGAAAGAGGGGCAATCTGCAGCAATACATCAATCATAAGGAAGAGGGGGATCGCCCGGACGTAGTGGCCCTACAAGAACCACAAAGACTAGCAAAATTATCTGGCTACAAGTCATACGGGAAGGAGGCGCAGGACAAGACACTGGTCATGACGATGTTGAAGAGGAACATCGCGGTCATAGAGCACGAAACCGGGGTATCCACGGTTGATCACGTCCTGATCGAAATCATATCACACGAGAAGAAAGACAGGCGCAGCATCTTCGCCTTGAACGTTTACAGCAGCCCCTGGAAGGGGCACAGATTCGTCTCGCTTTTCAAGGCGACCATGAACATCGCCAAAGGACAGACACTTCTTGTCGTGGGGGACTTCAGCGCCCCACACCCGGATTGGGGGTATCAAGTGGAAAGAGTCAAAGGGGGAACCTGTGGAACGAGTCGCACGAGTACGGCCTCTCTCTCATCACCGATCAAGACCAGCCGATGCGGCGGGGTAACCACAAAAATCAAGACACGACCCCAGATCTCACTTTCGTAAAAGGCACCGAAGACGCTCTTTTGTCCAACACGTGGGAAGATCTCGGGAGCGACCATTTCGTCCTCTGCATCACGACTGCAGCTGGACCGGCAAAGCCGAAAGGCAAGCGGTGCAAGATCACGGAATGGGACGCGTTCAGGGAAATACTCGAGGAATACGGAACCAAAGACATCGTAAATTTCGAAGAGTGGTCGGAAAGCCTTAGAGCAGCAGCCGAGCGGGCGACCAAGGTCGTTCCCGAAGAGGCAAACGTGACAGTGGCGGACAGCCGACTGCTACACCTCTGGGAGGCAAAGGCGAAGCTGGAGCAGAGACTGCGAACCCAGAAGGGAAACAGGAGCCTGCGCAGAAGAATAGCTCAACTCAGCAGGACCATAGAGGCGCATGCTAACCAAGTCACATCGCAGCAATGGGAGGACACGTGCGACGGCTTCGACGGGCAGCCGAACGTGCCTAGGACGTGAACATCTTTCGCCACCTGCTCGACCCGGAGGCTACCAAGACCGCGCAGAGAAACAAGTTGTGCGAAATCATCAGGAGACACGAAGGGGGAGAGGCGGATTTGGTAGAAGACGTCCGGAAGCGATACATCGGCGACTACCCAAGAAGACAGCTAACAACCTATCGTGGAGATGCGAACGCCCTCCTCGACGAAGACATCACAGTGTACGAAGTCGCGGACGTCATACACGGCCTCAAGACCAAGTCGGCCCCCGGTCCCGATGGCGTCATGAACAAGATGCTACGAAACCTGGACACGGAGGCAGTGGCAGCAGTAACGCGATTTCTGAACAAGTGCTGGCAGAATGGGAAAATACCCAGGCAGTGGAAAGCGGCGAAAGTGGTCATGATTCCCAAGCCGGGGAAGAGGCCCCAGCTCGAAGCGCTGTGCTCCATCTCCCTCACCTCGTGTGTGGGAAAACTGATGGAGCACGTTATCCTAAACAGACTGAACAACTACATGGAACGAAAACAGCTCTTCCCACTCACCATGATCGGATTTTGACCACATCTATCAACGCAAGACATCATGCTCCGGCTCAAGCATCAGATCATAGACGGTGAGCAGAGCTCGCGCCTAGACACGAGAGCGATACTCGGGCTCGACATAACCAAGGCATTTGATAACGTCAAGCAGGACGCCGTTCTCGAGAACCTGGAAATGCTCGGAGTGGGCGCTCGCACGCACGACTACATTCAGGATTTTCTTAATGACAGAACGGCGCAAATCTCGATCGGAGGCGCCACGTCAGACGACTTCATGCTAGAAGGAAGAGGGACGCCCCAGGGCTCGGTCCTTTCACCGTACCTCTTCAACGTCGCCATGATCGGACTTCCAGAAAAGCTAGATGCGATCGGCAGATTACACCACAGCATTTACGCTGACGATATCACGCTCTGGGTGACCGGCGGCAGCGACGGTGTCATACAAGACACGCTGCAAGAAGCGATTCGGGCGGTGGAAAGTTACGTCGAGCCAAGAGGCCTTGCCTGCTCCCCGCAGAAGTCCGAACTCCTCCTCCTCAAGCCGGTCCGTGCTCGCCAGCTACCGTCGGACATCGAGCTGTACGTCCAGGGTAACAGAATCCCCACGGTCAGGAGCATTGATCCTCCTGACCGTGGGATTCAGGCGCATGCCCGATGAGGCATGCGCCCGATGAGGCGCAGGCCTCATCGGGAGATGAGGCATGCGCCTCATCTCCCGAATCGCCGGTAGAAACTATGGCATGAAGGAGAAGAACCTCGTGCGCCTGGTACGCGCTTTCGTCGTCAGTAGGCTCGCGTACGTCCTCCCTTTCCTAAGACTGGGCCTCACGGAAACGAGCAAGCTCAACTGTCTCATCAGAAAGTCCTATAAGAGGGCACTCGGCATCCCGGACACCACCTCGAACGAGAAGCTCGCGGCTTTAGGTCTGCACAACACGGCAGAGGAGATCATAGAAACTCAGCGTGTTTCGCAGCTGGAGAGGCTGACGAAGAGTGCCACGGGCCGCCACATCTTGGCCAGCCTTGGAATCCACTACGAGAGGCAAACGGGGAAGAAGGCCGACGTCCCTAGGCGGGTCAGGGAAGCCCTCGTCATACCAAACATCCCAAAGCACATGCACCCGACGCATCACGCGGAACGCAGAGCGGCGCTAGTCAAGGCGCTGCAGAAACGGCTAAGCATCGCGGAGGGCGTCCTCTATACGGACGCTGCTAGAGCCGGCGGGGGCGCCATGGTCGCAACAGCGGTAAACCAACAAGGAGAAGTGATCTCTAGCTGCAGTATCAAGACGTCGGAACCGGAAGTCGCGGATGAGGTGGCCATCGCCCTTGCGATCCGAGTCCGGGGGCACGCATCGTCGTCAGCGACTCGCAGCAAGCCATCCGGCAGTATGCCAAAGGAAGAATCTCTACAGCCGCGCTCAAGGTCCTGGGCGACCCCGAGAAGACGTCAACGAGAGTACAGCTCATCTGGACACCGGCGCACTCGTCGCTCCCCGGCAACGAGAAGGCACACGGCACGGCCCGAGAACTCGCTCACCGGGCCGGGGAACCGCTGGACCCTTCTGTGGCCTTTTTTTCGGGGGGTGACAGGCTGGTCACATTCAGGGACATTCTCGTTCACTACACTGGTGAGAGGTTACGCTATCCACCCGCGCACCCCTCGCTGGACAAGAGGACGTCGGTGGCATGGCGCCGCCTCCAGACGGGCTCTTTCCCGAGCCCCTCCCTACTCAATAAATGGTACCCCGACAAGTACAAGCCAAACTGCAAGCTCTGCGGCGGCCACGCCAACCTCCGACATATGGTGTGGGAGTGCAGCAGGATCGACCGCAAGTCCCACCCCCTATTGGAGAGATCGACAACCAGGACACCTGGGAAACCCTACTCCTCTGTTCCGACCCCTTGGTGCAGAACCAACTAGTCCAGCTGGCCGAAGACGCTGCCAAAACCCAGAGGGTTCAGGCCGCCATCTGAGGGGCGGCTGGCGGGGCGACCCTAGGGGTCTCCCGTTCAGCCATTAACCCATGCTTGGGCAAATAAATATTGTTTACTACTACTACTAAGGCGAGATGCACGAACAAACCTTTTTCTGAACGCTAATTGCTGTCTTGGCTTTCAAATCAAATCGTTTTTACCTGCTGGATTAAGCACTAATCAACTGAAAAGGGGCAGAGGTCCGGCTACGTCTTTCGTCTCAACGGTCTCAACAGCAGCACAGCCATCTTATATGTTTACGTGACGTCAGGGAGTCCGAAGAAGTCACTCGCGCTCCGAGAAATTCTCGGTGCGGGAAGTGCGCGCTCGGTTGTCAGTCTCCGGTGGCACTCCTATCCGTTTTGTGAATAAAGCGCCAAACGCTCGCGCTCCGGAGCACGGACTTAACGCGCCCACTGTTTCAATATTTCCGACTGTTCGACGTCTCCCGCCACCTGCAGAGATATCAAACGCGGGTTCGTACCCCTGGATTCGCAGGTTTACAACTCTCGTAACAGAGCTGTAGCCTTGTGCGAGGAGGTCGAATTCTCTTTGTCTTTGATGTGCGCTACGTTATTCTAGTACGCTCTTGAGGAACGATTGAAGAGCTCCCAGAGCGAGGCTAAGAACATCATCCTGGAGGCTACGGACGACACTTATTTTAGTTTACTTGTCTGGGCATGGTGGTCCAGTCAACTCCTCACTTTACAGTCAACTGTCAACATAAAGGGGGGGGGGATTAGGACATCTAAGGAGGGCTGACAGAGAGAGAACGCGTAAAAGTGGTATGATCCTCTATTGTTTTGTGAGACCAATCGTCACCGCTTCTCTCGCTCTCCATGCCCTCCGCTCCCCTGGCGTCCACGAATATTGGTATGAAAGTAAGAACCGATGAATGATGAATAACCCGTGACCGCCACTTTTTCTCCGACTTGCCGAGTTTTCGGTCTAGGAGGGTCCGTCGTCTCCATGGCCATCTCGTAATGATAATGTTCAAAATTCAGGGCATTAAGGAGAAGGGAAACCTAGAGTATCAGTGCATATTTTGCTTGTTAAAAAACACACATTGTCAACAACAAGAACAAGAAGCTCTAATCTACGGAAACACATCAAGGTAAGCTGGGACACCTGCATTCTGCATTGTCTATATATTGTCAAGTTATAACCATTTTTTTTTCTTTCTTGTGAATAACAGGCGCAGCACCCGAATCAAAAGGGAGCTTTCGTAGATGGCTTGTTTAGCTCCAAATCTCGTAGCGGAGGTAGACGCTGCTACTGAGCATGCGCACCATTAGCTTTGTATGCACATTTCCAGGGATTACTTCTGGAGGCCGTAAGCTAGAGGAATAACGGGTGTGGTTGCAGCTTTCGGTGCCTTGTCAGCTTACAGGAAAACGAAGTGCACCTATACTCGTTCTCTGAAATACAATGTTCATTTTATTTTTACAAGTACCATAATACAGGCATATGAAAAATGAAAAGTGGCGTTGCAAAACATTTTTTGAAAAATATCAGAAGTATTTATATTGTTTTATGGATACGTGCAAAGAAAAAATATCGCGAAAGTAATTTCTAACATAACAAGTAAAGTAATCCTTCACATTTTAGCGAAAGTAATTTGAAACGTAATTCATTACATTTGTGACTCGGTAATTTGCAATCGTAATCCATTACCTTTTTTTGAGTAGCGAGCACAAGTCTGCCTGAAGGGATGTCTTCCCTCTCCTTTCGTCATTCGTTGGGATGACGTGAAGAAACAAGCCGTCTTGGCCCAGCAGATACGAATTGTAGTGCTCATTAACTCGCCCGTCAACGTTCCCGGTGTAAACTACAAATTTCGAAATTTTTCCTAAACCGGCCTCACAAACCCGTCCGCCAGCGTTACCGGTGTCAACTGCTATTCCCGTAATTTCTTCGATACCCGGTGACAAAAATCCATCTACTCACAAGGTCTCGACAAGCTCTTCCTTGCTCACTACTTCAGCCCAAGCCACGATCTTTTTTCCCCTCGTGCAGTGTCATCAATCTGCAACGACCTTAATCCTTTCAACTCCGGCAAGCCTCAGTTGTCTGGAACTGTTTTGGAGTGACAAATCCAGGTGTAATTGAGAGTGTTCAACGTAGATTCGTTCGTGTTTTGTTTGATCGTTATTTTCAACCGAATTATTTCTCTAGTTATGAGAGGATTTGTGAACTCGTGAAGTTAGGCTCGTTGCGCGACAGGAGAACAATTCGTGAACTGACATATTTGTATAAGATTGTAAATGGTATAATTGATTCCCCAGAGCTTCCCAGTCACATCTACTTGCACGTTCCTCGTAAGTTTTGTAGACTTTATACTTTGTTTTACCCTACCGACTTTTACCATACTGCACCCATGGCACATCTACAACTGACTTATAACCATTTAGAACAGATTTGTTGGAACGCTAGTCTAGATATTTTTAATGAAGAGCGGAAATTTCGAAAGTGTGTTGAGGCCATTGTTTTTTCCTAACGTTTCGCTTTTATCCTGTTTAACATAATACTACGAATTGACTCATTGATAGGTGCACCACTAAGGAGGCGTTAAGCTGTTGGTGGGTCACTGAAAATAAGAATAAATACCTCTCGGCCACTCGCTCCCCCCCCCCCCCCCCGGATACATCACCTCCTCCCAACCTCTATTTTGTGGTGCTTGAGCGAGCACGCCCGCAACCTCGTCCTTCGAGTCCTTTCAGTACTCTACTCGAGGAAGCACCTGCTGAGCTTTGCTGTTACGCAAGACACCGAAATTCCAACCGACGTTGTCTCAACAGGCATCGCTAGCGTTAGTGAACACTGCTCAGTGAATCTGTGGGACCCCCGGGGACGACCAGCTGCACAGGCCTACTGACCGGGCCCCAGGTTGGATGCGCCATCTTGTGTGGGGTCGCTCTATAATAGCCGCCGCCCGATCGGTTAGTGCTTCACTCGTCTTCCAAGGAGGGACACAACACAACGAGAAGACGGCGAATGGGTTTTCTATAATTATTGATTGCCCGTCCTTGAGAGCAGGCAGTCCGGGCCCGCCAATCCTGGTTTTCCCCTGTCGTCCAGAGCTCGCAGTTGGTGTCCGTGTGCTGACCTGCGGATCGTCCTTGCCACGCCAAAGCTGCCTAGGGTAGCTGTTCCGGATTATCATAGCCTGAGTCTGGCTCCGGAACCACTCTGGTGTCGTCATGGCCTAGGCCCGAGTGACCAGAACTCGCCGTTCCCGCCAGTCCTGGTCCGAACCTAGCTTATGGACCGCTCCGGGGATCACCATGGGCCAGACCGTCTCCACCGATCCTGTACTAAATTTAACTGATCGGGTAGTTGGTTAATCATAGTAAACGGAATATAGCGCAGGAGCACGGTTGGAAGAAGGCAGGGTCAGGAAAGAGCACTACTTACAACTAACATTTTAATTATCTAGGAAGGTGGAAGGACGAATTTCTTAGTAGTAAATAAATAAAACACTTATAAAATATTATTCATCAAATATGAAAATAAATCTTTCGAACTTATAATAAAAAATCTGTGCCTATATATAAGTAACTTGCTTTCACTAAGAGGTAAAAAGAAAACAGAGTGGAAAGAAAAACGAAGAAAAATATATATAAAGATCGAAGCTTCGTGGTTGAACCTAGAGCCGTCTACTCTAGACGAGGCTGAAGTGGCTATTATAAAAACTTCAACCACTTGTCAGCCTTCAAGACCAGACATGCCATAGCCAGAGCACTTCAATTATGTTATAGACTAGATTTCTTGCAACTGAGAAATAAAATATACGCCCCCAAAGGAGACAACTTAGAAATGTTTTTCACGGCAAGGACACATAATAATGGATGCCCTTTCCGCGTGATTGCCTATGAAAAAGGATCATGGGAGGGTGTCTTGTCACAGTTCTTTCTACGCTTCCAGTCCAACCTTCACTTGGCTTGGATGACCCTTTTAAGGAAACTAATTATGAAACAGTAATACAATATTTGACGAAAAATTCCTCTTCTACTCATTCGGGCTTCTCACTTGATGTGGAGAATTTATTATTCTGTATACCACAGAAGGAACTCTTTGCTGCGGTGAACAAGTGCATAGAGGTCAACGGAGCTATGCATTTTGAGAACAATTGTCGTATAACGGTACGGTCTTTCCTATAGCTTCTAGAGTTCTGCCTATCCTCCAAGAGTGTCCTTGAACGATCAGTCTTACTTTCAGAATAAAGGCGTTCTCACAGGGTCGCGAGTGGCACCAGTGTTGTGTAACATTTTTCTAGCCGGTTGTGACCGCACCATCATCGAGAATCTTTGATATAGCCGCAGTATTATTTCAGAAAACCGGGATGATTGCAACAATTCTTCTTTTGTTGTCACCAGCACAGCATTTTTTTCTGTGTGAGTAAACGATGATACAACTCTGTTATATCTTCTAGCACCAGTAAGATGTCAGCTTATGGTATTGAACAGCTTCATTGGCCTGACTTTTGAATCCTGATCAGCCATATTCGATTCGGGGCATGACTCACCACATGCTGGCTGAATTGTGCGCATTTTTACACATCATCTAATTAGACAAAAATGCATATATGTAAATAAAAATACCTTTTGCATCGAACATGAATAGATCCTGCAATCGTTTTTGGGGCGAAACTTGTGGCCTACTGCTGCTAAAATAATACATATAGTTTCATCGCAGCAAGTCACACTTATAAATAAAACAGGTTGCATAGACTGGACCTGGCATAAATATGACCGGGGTTTTTAAGTGTCATCAAATCTGCACTGTTTCTAAAACACTATGCGTATCGAAAAACCTGGACTCATTCGGTTGGTACAAACCCAGCTTTAATGTGAAATGACTCCTAGTCAAGTAATGGTCTGGCTGCCAACTCTTCTGCTTAACGATTTCGTCTAAGTCGTTGTAGGTTCTTTATGAGAATTTAGCAGTTTCGATGTTATTAGTGGCAGTAAAAATCAGGTTGTTTTAGTACCCGGACCTCGATGGAGCAACTTGAGCTAGGGTCAGGAACCGGAAGGAGAGTTTGCGGAAGATATGGTCCGGATGCTGGTTGGAGTTGAATAAGACTTCTTGTTGTGGCCGACGGCGGAGAGTCACTAGGCTTGGAGGCGAAGTTGTTACGAGTAAAATACACTTTACATGAAGAAAGCAAAAACAGAGTTTGACAAAATAAAATGATACTGTAACTAACTGCCGCGCACGTGTTACGCAGTTAAGCAGTTACAAAGGCGGACGCCTCGGCGTCAAGTGTCTTCCCGCGCGTGGTGCGGACGGCGGCTAAGCGGCACAGCAAGGGCTGTCGCGCTCGAAAGAAGTAACGCTGCGAACCGCGGGAGAGAACTACTAGGCCTCTCGGGCCCCTTCAAACTCGACGATTTTTAGTCCGGTCAGGGGTTATGACAGTGCGCCAAAACCTGCCCCATCTAATCAGCGTCTAGTTACCATTGGGTACAAGTCCCGGCGCATTCTCATCCAATCGAACAAGATGTCATAGCTGTTGCCGAGGGGGCATTAAAGTCGGGCCCCGCGGTTGAGAAACTAAACCTCCGACATATTTATTTTCCAGGGCAGATATACTCATTCTTGGTTTCGGCGAGAATCGCCGACACGTGCCTCACCAGCAAACGTTCCATCACCACAGAGCGCGGGCACGAGCCCAAAAGTAAACTAAAGGCGCGCCACCAGTGGCGTACCAAGTTTTTTTTTTTTTGAGTGGGGGAGGGGCAAACGAGACCCCACGTCTCGTTTGCCAAGGGCACTGCCCCCGGACCTGGGGGGAGGGGGGCCTTGCGCGCCGCCGGCCAGTGTTTGACCTGCCCAGTGGTGGCGGTTTCAAGGGGGTCAAAACACATGCCTTGCCCCCCCCCCTATGAGAACTGGGGGGGGGGGGCAAGCGCCCCCTTGCCCTCTCGGTTGGTACGCCCATGCGCGCCAGACACATTTGGGCGTCTGGGGAAGCCGTTTCGCGGAGAATCCCACGAGGCAGGCTCCACGCCGGCGCGCACACATCAGCGGCGCCCGATTCCTCTCCAGCCAACGTCACGAACCAGTGCAACCTGACTCGAGGATTTTGACGAAGTCTTTCGAGCCCGAGAAGCGGCCAAGTTCACGAAATGGCGCTCCAGCCGTTCATAGAAGCACACCAGTGCCTCAAGCGCCCGCGTTTATTTGTGTATCCGGAGGCCCCTGTCCTGGTTAGAGGAAGATCCTCCTGCAATGACTCGCCATGGGGGAGACGCAGCCCTGCCTGTGGTGGAAAAACTATTGGTTTAGCACGTATCAGGACTTTAAAAGAAATCTTTAAAAAAAGAAAACGCCGTCTCGGCGGCACTCAATAATGCGACCACCTCTACGGTGGATTTCAAATATATCCCGAAGTGGCTCGTGGTATCTTCGAAGGAATTGGTATCCCTGAACAATTAACGACAATCAACACAGCACAACTCACGTGTGTATGTTTATTCCTTACTTGAGAGAAGTATATGTAATTAGGACGCTGCTCTTGGTGTGCAAACCTTCTACTTATACCTTTATACCCCCTACGTTGATGTCTGACAACGAATGGAGAAAAATAATATATCTGCTGAATGCCTTAACAAAGCAGCAGAACAATTCTAGTGTGTATATTTACGGGGGTGGCTTTTCCCCAGTAACAACACTTGACTAACTTACAACTTTTTTTCAAGCAGTTCTTTGAGGCATTTTAGATTACGTTTTCAAGGGAGAGTCCCTTCTGCCCATAGCAGTAAGGACATGTGCATAGCAGATCATGGCATGACTGACCAGCCCCTCAGGATCGCCAATCTCGCTCCAAGAGTGTAATAATCCTGAACTCAGGAGCGACTAGTGGCAAATAGTATTTTATAATTAAAGCTATATTAGTAATCAACCTTGCTACACTCCACATGTCCGCATGCTCTATACAGTGTAAAAAGCCTCTCTAAATGGTGTAGAATACGTGTACGTCAGAAGCGTTTAAGAGTGCTGGAAGCCTGGTGTTACCGTTGGGTTTTTTTTTTTTTGGCAACTGCGATATATACTTAAAGGTGTCGGTTCGCTCATGGCTCACAAAGGCCACAGTTTTTCTTTTAAATTCGGGTCACGAATTTACGTCATTGGGGGCAGAAATAACGGCTCGGTGCCTGCTAAAGCTTCAGCCCCCTCAATTTCAGCGTCTCACGATAGTTACATAATCTGAAATTGGCACTGAACAGTGACGGGCCTGAAGAGAGTAAACTCTCAGATCATTGTTTTGTTTTTAACGTGACGCTCTGACATCACATTACACCATGACGTCACGGAACGTGACGTCAAATGGCAGCGTGACTTGACGTTGGATTATAACATGACGCGACACTGTGCTTTAACGTAACTCTAACGTCACATAATACCGTCATTCCCTTGACACTGTTGCATCACGTGACACCATGAAATCAGGTTTTTTCAAGATGTGGCACCGTGTCGCCATGTAACGTAACGTTACGTGAAACCGTGACGTTGGGTTAAACCATGACGCGAGAACCTGATCTCCCTGACGTGATACTAAGGCGTGACGTGAAACCGGGACGTTATATGACACTAATTTCCCCTGACATTATGTAATGTCACAAGATTATGGCACAGTAAGTCACAGGCCACATATATTCCCGATGGTCTCGTTATGTCAAGTTAAGCGCTTACGTCACACTAGATCATAAAGTCATCTTACCCTTTGACAACCTGGTGTCACCATGATGTAAGGTAATACCATGACGTCACAGAGGACGTTTAAGTGCTAGGCTTTTAGAGGGCCTACGGGATATACCAAACAGGGGGACAGCTTTTATTTGTATGAATTTGGCCCATTACAGAATAAGTGCTTGTTGAAATACACAAGTGTCTTGGTGTTTATTACTTATCTATTTTAAGATAGAATGACGACAAAGATGACGATGCGGGCCAAGCATTTAAATTGTTGGGCTCTTTGCAACTTATGCAGACGAATCTTAAAATGCATCGCGCGGCATTAACGAACGCTATATTTTTCATCAAACGAATGTTTGAGAACATCTGTATTCTCTTGTGAATAGATACTCACACATCTGGCTGAGATAACTAATATCTTACGGCTGAGGTTTACAAGCAAAACACTAAGTTAAACATTAATTAATGAACAATTTCCTTGTCTCTCTTAAACATCGAAGACCATTTGCTTGCCTCTGCTAAACGTAGTGGGACACCTAAAGAAGTGTTTAGGTGTCCCACTATATGTTAAGGACAGGCCCGTATAGAAACACATCGAGATATTCAGGAACTATACATGGTACTTTCAAGGTTCAATTAAGCTGACTCTTGGCACTGCTTAGTTATCATGCCCACCCTTTTTATTTCTGTTCAAAAATATCACGAGAGACTAAAATTAGTCGCCGATTATGATTTATTTTTCACTATTGCCTGCAGTTTTCTAATCTAATTTAAATATAGATTTTTGATCATTTTCTTTTTTACGTACTGAAAACAAGAAAAAAGTTTTTTTGCGCAAAGTTTAATTTAATACAAGTCTAATGATCCACAAATAAATTGCTTAATAATATATAGCATAATAAATATATATAAGCAGGATGCATTCAATCGTAGCCCTCTTTATAATAAACGCCTTTATTGCTAGCGTCTATTCTAAAAAATAAAGTTGTTAAAATGGTTCTGCTCTCATTTCTTATAGGTAGACCAACTAGCTGCAAGCTTGGTGTCCCTCAAAATTCCGGTGGGTTCCAGAGTTGCCATACTCGCTACTAGGCTCTACGAAGGGGCACAGCTACTTTATGCGGCTTCCAAGGCGGGACTTGTTATGGTAAATGCGACTGAGTTATTCCGCTGCGCACGCTCACCGCATGGGCACTGTGCACAGCAATGAATGTGGGCTCCCGTCCGTTATTTCATCCAGGTTGGCATCAACCCATTCTGCACGCTTTCTGAACTTGAGTATTGCTTGAATAAGGTAAGTGACAACTAGATCACAAACATGTTCTTTATTTACCCCGACAACCTTGATCCACGAAACAAATGTTCTCAGCAGCTAGGTAGAAGCGACATTAAAAAACAATTTTTCTCGTAAACTTTTTATACATTTAATTGTATACGTAAGGAGGACCGTAGTGTGGGAAACAGGTCGTCACATGCCCAGAGCTGATTTCGCTTCAATTGTAGTGGTCTAAAGGGGGAAGCCTTGCTCTTCGTTCACTCGATTGACAATGTGTTTTAAACAGATCGCGTTTAAGAGTTTGATCTTATACGAAAAGCGTTATACTCGAGGAAAACAAAAGAGCGCCCCAAGCAAGACAACGCCTAATATATCACACATAACCAATAGCAGGCTATGCATGTACAAACAAGGTGAAGTTTCGGCAAGATTAGTCGTACCATATTAAATTCCATATGTATCAGTTATATTTATCAAGGGGCTCAGTGGCAACAGAAGCTTGTATCGTGCGATCCGCCGCCCGACAACATTGCTCAGCGCCACGAAGAGGAAGCGAATGGACACGCAAGCAACCGGACTAAGTGTACACCACAAGAACCTGCTGTAGCAGGTGACCCATGACGCAGCCCAGGTCGCCTTTCTCAGAGAACTCAGGGCCCCATTGGGCGGTTCATAACACACAAACAGGATAGCGCAGTGTGCCTATGGCGACACAAACTCACCATGGCAGGTAAGAAATAGTGTGGCTGAGTAAAGAAGCCTAAAATGCTCAATTCATTTATTGTAAAACTAAGTACCGCCGATGGGGTGCAAAAAAAAACGCTTAAGCCTAAATGCAGAGCGTTGCTGCAAATGCGTCGCGTGACTTTGTCGGCGGTGCTCAACCAGGCGCATTTGACATGCACCAGAAGTTTAGAAAACTTGCCTTTGCCACTCTGATCAGCACGGGGAACAAAAAATACGTTCTTAGTGCATTATGCGCGCAATATGATTCGGTGCCTTTGAATACGGAGAACTTCAGTTAGTGCTGGACACATTGAACGCCCGACATACTCATGCGCAGTCTGGAGTGTTGTTTTTAAAATGATCAAGAGAAAGCATGCCTGTAGTGGATTTATCTCTTCACTCTCTTGGTTTCCGAGGAGCCCATTATGTGGTACCATCACTACGAGTTCGCCGAGGTGGTGGTTTCCCGGCGGGAGGGTGGGGAGGGGGGGCAGAGAGGCGGGTTTGACATTGCCTAGGTTAGCCTGGCAGGAGTAGCTGGCATGGGCAAGCCATGCCAGCTCTTAAGGAGTGAGCCGTTCGAGAGAGCTGCGCTCGCTTGGCCTTATATGACTGGGGACAGTATTATTTTCCTCATATTATGGGTGACGTCAGATCCCACGGAGCTTCCCCAAGCACGGAAGGTGTCTCACGCAGCTGGCCGTAGAGTCGGCTATACGTCGTACTGACTTACATGGGCTCTAAGAGGTCACAACCATATATTTTTTTTATTACCTGAACTTAATGAAAAAGATGCATGGACATTACCCTCGAAATTCGAAACTTCGGAACTCTCTATTTGTGAAGTAAAAAAAACTATTTTCCAGAGCCCAATTTCAAGTTGCCGCGCGATCCGCGCCAGTGCAATGACGTCAAATATCGAAGCGTCCTACAACTCGAATTTCTCTCACGCCTCCGACCCGATCCGAAAATTCGCATTCGCCCGCGTCCCGCGATAAACCGCTTGCGTGCTGCCTATTCCTGTGAGCAGTCGACGCTTTACTTTCGCACTTGTGAAGTTTTTTTAGTGTCCTTTCAGCGATCTCAAATTCTCTGAAACGGTGTGAAGTGGAAAATGAACGCGCTGTGGACTTTTTTCAGCGACATGAAGAACCCCGTCGCGCTGGTTTTGAGTGAAATTCTTCCCCTTCGGTGACACACTCACAACCGACACTACGGTGCACAGACACCAAACCCAGTGCTTTTGACCGCTTGACGATTCCCTTTTCGAATTCTGAGAGGTCGTCTTGCATCTAAACAACAAAACTTCGTCCGATTCCCCGACTCACCGATCAACCTCAGTGCTACATGTGTCGAGTGCCGCCATGTTTTCCCGGGGAGGATAAAAAGCCAAAAGGCGACATCACTCCAAACTCGATATTTATTTATTTAAAAATAAACGGTCGTAGTGCGCTCGCAATTGCATTAAACGACATGTTTTACGAATTCCATTATGAAATATTACAGAAATGTCGCTTACAATACTTCAAAATTTCTCAATATTTGGCGTCACAAATAAAAAGACACCCGGAGGTGAAAAGCGGGAGAGAAGACCACCAATAATAAAAGGGCTGCCGCGCGCCTTTTTATATTTGATTTTTGTGACAAAGTACCGCCATCGATTCATTGTCATAAGTGTGCTCCTAATAGGGGCCGGTTTAATTAGGTACTCTGTGCCTCACAAGAGAGAAAAAACAGTAGTGAAATACTTTTACGTTTGGCTCCCTGCCATCAAGCACATTTCCTGGCGATATAAAATACAATTTCATTTTATTTTATCTTATTTTGCATGAGGTGCTAACTAGATGCTTTTGGAGGTTCGTGGAAAAAGCTGTAGCTAGGAAAGCTTTACGAAGTCACAGGCACCCGCAAGATATTTGTGCAGCACAAGTAAAATAACGAAAGCTACGTGCAGTTCAAATTCCAGCCTTAATACAAAACCTATAATTAGCATTATGCGAGGTGTAACATATACGCGGAGCACCGCGCAAGTTATATTGCGTTTTCCCGAAGAATTTCGATACAGCGGAATCCTAAATGCAACAAAAAATTACCGTCGAGGTGCACACGCAAAAACAATGTTTACTCGAGTAAAAGTGTGAACGCCAAAGGGAGTTCTTTAATGAGATGGTGATGCGCGGGCTATGAGTTTGACATTCCACGGTGCTGGGATGTCCCTCGTCTGGCATCTTTTGTCTCCTATAATATCCTTCGTGTGTAACTTCGGCTCGGTGCCTAGCGGGCGTAGTCTCAAACGAGAGCGGTGCGGCGCCAACAGTGTTGGCGATAACGCGTTAGAAGTAACGGCATTACCGGTATAGCCTTACTTTTTCTGGTTGTGTTACAACGTACTCATTACATTTTCAAAACGGTAACGGGTAACGTACTTACGTTACTCATTTCGAGTAATGAGTAATGTAGTTACGTTACGCGTTACATTTTCTTCGGAAAACTTAAAGGAGTAGGGAAACGAAATTCCAGCGCTCATTTTCTTGCTTTAATGTGTTGCATGTTGCACCCTAACCTCAAAAACACCAGTCTTCCGTTGAAAGGCACAAGAAAACTAATTTTAAAGCTAAATAAACGATATTTCAATGTGCACCTGGTGGATGCATGCGGAGCATATTTGGGAGGTGGTCTAGCAACGTTTTGGAATCTGCTACGTAGTCGTGACGTAGCAGATTCCTTCGGAGCAGCGCCGCTCTTTGGCATTTCAACATTTTCCTTCTTAGCTTTCCTCCTCAACTCACAAGTCGCGCATTGAACCAAACAGTCCAAGAAGACAGAAAGGGGGGACTCCCCTCTTTCTGGGACCCTCGTTTGTGCACCCGGATACAGCCATCCTCCCTCTAGAAGATTAGCCCGTCGCTCAAAACTCGGACAAACGTTGCTTTTCCCACCCCGTTCACCCCTAAGCTGACAGTGCTGTGGAAGCTACGTGCTCCTTGGGCCAGCCACACGCTCGTCACCCCACGGGTTCTTCGAACGGCTCGGTTGTAACGCGTTGACGCTATTGACACCACCACAACGCTGACAACGCCACCAAGGGTGAAGCTCAAAACCCCGCCAGCCTTGCTACGTCACGAATATGGGGAATCTTTTCTTTCTGTTTTTGTCTGTGCCGGATATCCCATGACGCATCGCGTTCTCGGTTCACTCTCTTCGGGCGCTTGCTCGAGTGCACCGTTTGGAACGAAAAATATAGCCAGTCGTTCAAAATAGAAACGTGCGATTATTATTTACGGTTATCATCCATCATGCTTGACTCATTTCCGAACGAAATTTGAATATTTCAATTTATGTTTCCGTACCCCTTTAAATGAAATTACACTTACATTTTTTCGTGTTTTCAGAAACCAAGTAATTCAATTTTTCTATGTTTTCTTTCGTGTTGCTTTGCGTTTTTTATCGTGACTATTTAGGAAGAACCGTAAAAAAAGATTGGGTAATTATGTTCAGTTTCTGGATGGACAAAATGTTTCTTGAAATATGGCGCCTTTGGGTACGTCTGATGTTAAAAGGATAAAACTTCGTAATTCATAATTGAAAATGTAACGCAAAAGTAACATGCGTTCCTTTTTAAGGGTAACAGTAACGTAAACACGTTTCTTTTGTTTTCAGGTAACGCATGTCGGCAATGCGTTCATTTTCTTTGCAAATAACAAGTAATGTATTTCATGTTGGTTTTTTGGGATTCTCTTTCGTTAACGCCTACCACACTGGGCGCCATTTGAAATCCACGATAGCTCCCCGTCATGAAGGGTAATTGGCGAAGAGCACAGCGATACATGAGGAGCTGATTCTTTTTGTGCATTTGTTTGATATCTCAGTCAATATATAAGTGCATCAAGAGCTTTATGAAAACATAATAGTTATTCTACGACATCGCGCTTCTCAAAGCAATGAGAACTTCAGTATGACAATAATAAATGTGGTCAAGAGTTTTGTTCGAACGCAATTGACTTGCCCTTATTTATTTTAAGAAAAGGATTACGGGAGGTACATATATATAAAATGCAGTTACTTTGGTATCGTCTTTTTTCTTGGCAAGCTCTCGTTGTGCCGGCATTCTCTACTTTAACTTGGTCATAAAAGCAAGAAACAAACCCACTCATTCTCATTGACCTGAATCATAAAGAACTTTGAGCATGCGCAAACCGTCATCACGCGGCGTAAAAAGCTTTAACCATGGTCGGCGTCCCGAAAAAGAGTTGTGCTACCTCTCCTGCCTCCTCAGTGACTCAGATGAGTCGCAGAAGAGGCAACGGAGTCAGCGCAACACCCCTTCAGGACGCCAATAACAATTCTGGTCTTCTGCGCTTGGTCTCAACCTTATCTAAAACAGGACCCATTGGTTTCAGGCAGAGTGTGCGGCTCTGATCGTTTCGGAAATATTTACTCAGAAAGATTACTACGAGATTTTGCTTCAAATTGCACCGGAACTGGAGAATTCGGCACCGGGAGAGTTGAAGAGCAAAAGGTGACAACTTGATAATTCGATAATAGTTCAATATTTCAGTGAACCTCACAAACGGCTGTCTTTAAGTGCCGTAATTTTTGCGACCTCGTTCCAGGTTACCGTTCTTGAAACACGTTATCACCATCGGCGACAATAGAAAGCCGTAAGTAACCTAAAATCACGGCTGTGAGTGTCAATGTTATGACTCTTTTTCAGAGTGGCATTTTCTGATGCTTGTTTTTGTTTATTTTGATTGATACAAGTACATTTACTCACCTGCGGAGGATTTGTCCAAAGAGCGATAAATGAAGAAGCGTTCTTCGCTCCATGGGCAAATCCTCTGTAGCTTAGTAGTTGATTCCTAATAAAAACACGAAAAGATTCCTACCAAACAAATTCTTTCTTATATTCGTTTTCTTTATTCCTATGGTATTTGAGGGATAATATAAGATTTAAAACCTAACATTAATGGCAATTGGTGTGCGTAATTAGCACGCAGAACTCATCGCGTGGCACTTTTTTACGAAAATGTAGGCCAGTAAGTAACGACAATCACGTATACCGTATCAGAAAGTTTGAATAACACCAAATGCGCTACCTTTATGCTGCAAGAATTGTGAGTTAGTTTCTGCGTAATACATATTATTTACCATATGACAAGCTTTGCGAAGTAATTAAATAGAACTTAAATGAACGTTTCATAGAATTTTATGCTATGCAACATAAACATTCTCGGGATCTAAAATGCTTTAGTTATGTCGTAGCAACACACAGTGTGTGAACACGTCATAATTTTAAGAGAGTCAACCGCCAGCGTAGGGAAAACAAGAGCAAAGGGTCATATATGAAATTCATTGTTAACACATAATAACTTTTACTGGATCTTGCAAGAAAAGAGTACATAAATTCCAATTCAAGACATCAAGACTTTATTGCTTTGTAGTTTAGTTGAAGCCTCAATAGCGTTTAAACATTCGCATCATGACACATACATCCGCTATATCTCGAAATTTTTTTTATGCGACAAATCTAGGCTTTTTGAAGAAAAAGATATACCTTTATTGCTAAAAAAATTAGTATAGCCTCAGGCATATAATTTACGTGGTTTATATACCACACAAAGACGCCGGAACATTGATGTTTGAGACCCCTTGACATTAAGCTTCACATCAAAGAGAGCTTCTCCAGCGCGCGCACTATACGTTTGCGAGAATAATTTGTTTTTATACTGTAATACGTTTTTTCCCGAGCGCAGTAAATGAAGTTTTGTCACCAGGATATGGTACTGCGTTATTAAAGGTGAAACCAGATTTTCACCTCGTGGGATCTTAACTCGATACATGCACATTGGCAGTCAACCAGGCTTAGATATGAGCACATTAAATCACATATAATGGTGCTTTGATTAATCACTTTTTTTTTAAATGCCACTGGTTTTTGTATTTTTTCTGTTCGCTAGAGCTGTCTATAGAATACGCATCCCGAGTGCACAAGTTCTCTTGCAGAAGAAACGGCAAAAACATTATGAGCTCCCGCAGGGACGGACTCTATACCAAATGCAACCCAGGTAGTACGGTGGCCTTGGCAATTTTTTTTTTCAGTTTAAGGGATTGAAAAAAACCGAACATGGGGTTAGAGCCAAACTTGACCTCCTTATTCTAGATGTTACATGTGTTGGCTGTAAATCGCCAGACGGTCTCGAGAGTTATGTTTCACTTCTAGTTGTTCGGACTTTATGTGGGAAATTTAGGAATAAATTGCCAACCAAGCACACCAGATCTAGGTATCACAGATGGTTCTTCGGTTTATAGCTTGCCATGGTTCGTACATGCTACTTCTGGCAATTTGGCAATTATGTGGCGAGCCAGAAAGAAGTCACAGAAGTGCAAAAAGATAAGTACTCTTGTAGCCAAAAACGCATTGGGGCAAAAATTGTATTAGACCCAATTTAGGTCCCTCAAACTACCAAACTTGCGCCAAGTTAGGTCTTTCCCTAGTGTGGTAGCTGGAAAGATTCGAAATACGCACTAGAAAGGGAGCTTCTTGCAGTTTGTGTTTAACAACATATCCAGAATAAATTCATAAAAAAGAGCAGTATTTCATATGCGAACGTAATTAAATAAAAATATTGGTTCCCTTTTTGAGATCTGAAAGCAGATTAGACGCCAGGGTGTTGAGAGAATGAGAAGATGGTCTGCCCTTAAAATGAAAGGGCAATACTCTAGTTGCAAGTGCAATTGCCTGTCATCTGGCAGCCGATGACTTTTTTTTGTTGTTTTTAATGCACGATCAGTTAATGCATGACCACAAGCTCGTTTGACGACGCTTATCTCAATAAGAAGGACGTCCAACCACAAGGTTCTATTGCCCGGGGTTTTCGTTCCACGTATTCTAATCAGTTGAACGTTAAAATATTCGGCAATCGATTTCACTTTGGCGGTGTGAGTCGTATATCTTTTTTTTGCGCATGACTATTGCAGTCTCTTTTATAACATTAAACGTACAAAAGAATATTATAAAAAATAATATTTTTTAGTGCAAGGGGCTGTTGTAAATACCTTCAAGAACACTGCAACAAGTTTGGTGCCCGCTAATATCTGCTTCTCCTTTTTGTATATATATATATATATATATATATATATATATATATATATATATGGGGGAGGGGCGCTGAAAATGATTTTCTCTTTAAAACTGATATGAACGCCTTGTGCGTTAAAGCTTTGAACTAATTATGATTCCTCTTTTTTGTGTAGTACGTCAGGTTTGGGCAGCTATGAAAGAGCGTGGCATAGCAACTGTTTAGGGAATTTTTTCTTATTTTGTGTGTACTGCTAAAGGAAACAAAACGATATTCCTGACTCCGATACCAGCTATAATACCTGACTGAAGGAGAACGGTGAAGCTGCTCTTTCAGATCAGCGCCCTCCAGCACGCGTTGGCTGCACTCCGTCGTGCTTTAACATCGCGCGCACGCTCGAAGGTAACGAGAGCCCGAAGTACTTTCGAAGGTAGGAAGCTCGAATTTGAGTGTGGACGACAGAAATACCTCCCCGCCGTTTTTATGCCTTTGGTTACCATGCGGATTGCAAGGAAGGAGGAGACAAGAAGGGACGAGGTGAGAAGCTTTGGCAACGTGTTCTACGAAGCTTTGCCCCACGTACTGTTCCTCGGCCTGAAGCAGGCGATGTATCGGCCGAGAATTCCTCGTTCGTTCAAAAGCGTCTGGTGGTTGCTACATGTATACTTCGCTTCAGCTTTAGTCAAGACGCAGCCGACGCTACGAGCTGATGGGACCAATCAAACTGCGTCAAAGATGCACCATGATGTTTAAGTCATGTTTCTTTACGTGTTCTATTATTACTAACCAACCTTTAATACAAATACCTAATGACTTGCGCTTTTCACGCTGCTTGGTTGGTTACATTACGTCGTAGCGTCGGCTGGGTCTAGACATGAGCTGAAACGAAAAATGGTTGACGAAGATGACGTACCTACAGGAGAATTTCTTCTGCCCTTCGTCGAATACTGAGACCTTGTTGGTAAGCACCAGGGGAATTTTCGGCAGCCGCATGAAAGGCGGGACAGCTATTTCTGCGCTCAGCACGCACTGCCGGCATTCGGCCTACTCTTTGCGATGGCTGTCTTACCTGTTCGACGGCTTTTGAAAGGCCTCGGGCTCATAACGAAAGAGAGCTCAGTTTTATAGGAAACGGGGAGGAAATTCTCATAAGGGTACGTTGTCTTGGCCGACTAACATCTACCGTACGTGTTTAACCAATCAGAAAATCATGGTCGATACATCGTCTGCACCGGACATAGGAGCAGCAGCAGTGGCGAATTCGTCGCACATAGGACCACTTCCTTTTACCATGCCTATTTTCCTCCTCTCATTTACTAGCGCGCCGCAAACATTCCAGGCCATCAAGCAATAAGAAACAGCGGCCCGACACCGATGTGACACGTGATCTTTCTTTGGGCGGTTGCCCAGTAAACACGCCAGAGAAACGGCAAACGTAGCCCAAGTTTGGGAATCCTAGGGAGCTAAGTTGGGCCTAATAAGGTTCTATTCGAAGGCGCCAGTTTGTGCGACAGTACGTATTTTTGCCGTCTCGATAACTTTTTTTTTATTTTCAAAAAAAATTCCAAAGTTACATATATAATCAATAAAACTTGACGTATCAGCAAAGCAACCCGTAGTAAAGCCTAGTTCTCGGATTTGTTTGGCCATTTTGGCTAACGTAGCCAGATGAAAACCGAAGAACCACAAATAACGCCTACACTTGGCAGTTCCTTGGTAACTGAAGCCCAAGGAAGCCAGGTGACACCGAACCACCATGCCGTGAAACCTAAATATCTTATATGTTTGGAACTTTATGCCCAAAATAGTAAGACACTGACCAAAGAAAATCAAGTAAGGTATATGCTTTGGTTTCATTTGGCTTTGAGGGCCCTAAAACGACCGCAAAACATTGTAGCCCCAAATATCTATGCTAGAATAGTAGCTTAGGTCGTGGTGCATCTCGGCGCTTCCAATTCGTTTTTACTCGAGAGTGCATGCAGCAGGGTCTCCTCGCTCAAACTCTATTCCTTGACGAATGCTAAGCCGGCTTTTTGAATTTTTCGTTTTTGTTGTATGATTTTTGTAAGCGTGTGAGGGCCTACTGTCGGTGATATCCAAAGAGTTAAGGAAGCTCCTCCCACCTCTTTCAACGTTAGCAAGCAAACGCTGGAGAGGATGCGACATCCTCTCCGACGCCCTGTTGAAAATAGCAATTCAGCCCTGATGTGTATGGGTCAATCTCAGCGCTTCAAACCCCTGGAGCTCATCAAACCCTTTAGGATAGTAAAGCCCCTTCAGCCCGTCAGACTGTTCAGCCCGTCAGACCCTTCAGCCCTAGCCTTTCAACTCTTTACACGCCCAAATATGAACACGCTATTTTTTATCCGAGCGATGTGGGAGGTTGGAGAAAAAAAAGCCGAAGAAATCAACTTGACGAGCTGCTCCTGCACCAAAATTATACAATGTACAAAACAAAAAGATACACAGTACCGCATATCATGCAAAAGCACTCAATCAATCATACCAACATTTTTTTCTCATGGGACTGGCAATAAACACTCCACAATCATAACACCATGATACTCATGACTTCATACTCGTGTTAGAATAGAAAACTTTAACTTTTTTATGTAAATTCTAGTTGTATAATGCAATTATTACATAAATTGAGCAATTTGGGAAGTTTGCATTTCATCATTTGCTTCCCATAACTTGTTTTACACGAACAAATTTTAAATGTGACAATGATACGTGTGGAATATGTGATTGTTACTTTACATAAACTGTGAACCATAAACAAGAATTTAGTTTAAAATTTTATTGGAAATTTAGTTCCAATATTGAGTTTAACATGCATCTTATAATTCAAAAATATGATAAAAAGCGACGTTTCCTCAGACACGGACGCAAGCAGCCATAGACGAAAGCGATCAGATCAAAAAGTTACAACTGAGTTCTTTGTTACAAAATATATTTCAAAGTGCTCGGAATGCCGCTGGCTAAATCCCTCATACACGGTACTTCAACGAATAAAACCGAGCAGGTGCACCACACGGACCTATACGCACTGTCAGTAAACACGTTTAGCGAAAACCACGAACACGCAACAAACATCCGCCACCGTTGAGAAATGCTGACCGCAGTCATGGCCGGACAGTGGCCGTCGTCTACCGTCTCAGGACCCAAAGTGCCATGACCCCGGTACGCAGGCACTAGATGCGGTGAGACGCTCACCCCGACTGCCAGGCTTGCGGCAAGTGGGCCGACACCGGCCACCTCCTCCTAGATTGCGCCGAACATGATGACGAGCGGGCAATGCTTACGGCGGCCTGCGCCGCAATGGAGTTTCTGTGCGGAATCAGGGAAAAACCGCACGGATAAAAACAGAACAAGGAGCGAGCCCTCAAGGCCATGCTCACCTCCCTTAAGGAAACCGGTCTGCTCCAGACATCCGCGGCGGTAACAACAAGAAAATCGGACACGAGCGGTCAGAAAATGGCTAAGCCGGCGTCCCCGGCTTCAACGCTCCACTCTCCTCCGCCGACCGCTGGAGAAGGACATAGCTGGCTCTGTACCCGCTCCCCAGCGCTGGGCGGATAAAATCAGAGCCCTCCATCGCCGTGCCAAGGTTGGCGGCGGGGCGGGGGATCTGGCATCACGCGGGCGGATCTGGCATCACAATAAGACAGAGCGGACAGGATTGCGTTCGTCTTCCACTGCCACTCGGCCGGCGCCTCGTCAATTCTTCACATGGGGCGGTCACGCATGGTACCCTCCTTGGCGTCCGGACACCCAGGCAGTGATAGACGGGCATATGAGGCGCCACCCACGATTGCCCATTTCCTTTTCCAATTACGTCGCCTTCACACAAACACAAACGTCTCGTCAACTTTCAAACCTCGTCGTCCCCGCCCGATCCAAACAATGGCTAAGCGGCTTTCCCGACACATGCATTTGAAGGATCACTTGACCTCTACCACAAACCCGTTGAAACTGTTTTGATGAGTGGTGTGGTTTCACAGTCAGAATTGCGAGAGACACCACAGGCCTCTCAAAAAAGCTATGACGGGTTTCTTACACACTTTAGCAATTCTCATGGAGTACGTCAGGCCCCTTAGAAAACTTTTACGGACATATTGAACACATCAAATATCTTTGATGAATACGTCCAAATATTTCGTAAATACTGGTTGGCCCCATAGACGAATTTTCAATGGGACGTCTACTTTGCTACAGTAGGAAAAGCTCGGAGGACCTTTCTCTGAACTTTTCACTTGTCATCGACTATGAAGCTCGCACAATTCATCGGAAACAGCTATATCCGAAATCAGAAGTTTGTGGTACTCATTACCGAGAAACCCGATTTTATTTCAGAGCTTTTTGGGCAACGCAGAAGGCTCATTCAATGCAGTTAGAATATTTATGCGCTGAAAAGAACGTGCTGCGAATGGTGGCGCATGGCACTCACGGCACCTAGATTAGAAAAAGTACTCGGAGAAGTGGGTGGAAGACGGCGGGGTCGAGGGCACGTGGCCAGTTGTGGTGGAGGCACGAGCTGGCTTCGGACAGAGCGTGCTGCGTGAGGATGGGGCCGCGAAGGACTATGGAACCGGTGTAGTCCAAGGCGATCCCCGGAGTGGTCCACCAGCGAGGTTCGGACCAGGATCGGCGGGAGCGGCGAGCCTTGGCCGTACCGGTCTATGTCGGTATTGCCATTTCGAAAATAAAAAGCACGAATGACAAGAACAAGCGGAAGACTATACAGGACAAGCGCTTGTTCTTTGTAGTCTTCCACTTGTCCTTGTCTTTCGTTAGTTTTATATTCGTAATTTTAACCAACTAGTCCAACAAAGAATTTAGCTACGGTGTGGCCAAGTGGTCCACTTCTGTGGACGAAGTGGACCCACTCGGCCGGTACGGCCATACCGTCTGAGTGGTTCCGCAGCAACACTCCGCCTGTGATAGCCCGGAACAGCTAGCGTACGCAGCGCTGGCGTGGGAATGACGATCCGCAGACATGGATCTGGACTCCGACTGCGAATTCTGAACGACGGGCGACAACCACGGTCGCCGGGCCCGGAGTGCCGGCTCTTGATGACGGGCAACAGGGAAGTACAGTAAACACATTCGCTCTCTTCTAGTTGGGTTGTGTCGCTCCTTCGAGACGAACGAAGCACAGACTTATTGGGCGGCGATTATTATAGAGCGACCCAACATAAAAAGTTTGGCGGTGTTGCCAAGGCTCGCCGTTCCCGTCGGTCCTGCTTCAAACCTAGCTGGTGGACCGCTCCGGGGATCGCCATGGACCAGTCCGGTTCCATCGTTCCTGCCCGGCGTCAGCTTCACGCAGCACACTGACCGGCGCCAGCTGGTGCCTCTTTGGCCACTACTTGCCACGTACCCTCCGCCCCGCAGTCTTCCACCGTCTTCTCCTACAACGTACATCGGTATCACAGTGAACCCATAAAGCTGACTCTGCTAAGCATACCGGTTTCAAACCGTAAAAAGTAAACCATTTTTACAAAGTATTAGCCTAGTAACCTTAAAAAAAAAGAAAAAGAAAACTAGGTTGTTGTTTTTTGGTTGCGTAATGCCACTCTCGCCTCCCGGCTGTGGAGGAAGAAGACATTTCAAGCAATATACCGCGTTCGCATAACAAAATTATCTATTTTACTGCCCCATCCATATTCAAAGTATCTGTTTGCTTACAATATTGGTTTCCAGCTGCGTGATATGACTTTTCTGGTAGAGTTGCCTGAGTTCATGACGAAGTAAGCAGTTTCGCATGAAGCCTAGATCTGCATGATCAGATGCTACATTTTATGTTGCGAGACCAAGACAATTGTACTCCATTACACATTAAGCTCAACCGCAGCCAAAGCTACAATCCCATGGTGTTAATCCAGCCGCACCGAAAGTGCTTCGTCATGGCACTCGTCGTGTTTGTGCGTCTATTACGATCAACTAAACCACCCACGAACGTAACGCGCCGAATCACACCGCAGTCCCTGTGCGTGATCGGATTAACCGGTAATCCAAGCGCACACAAACGACGATTACCATGACGATACACTTTTCGCGCTCTGTGATTGGATTCATCATATCGTAACGTTGGCAGCGGTCAGACTTAATGTAAAACAGAGTGGGTGGCATGGAAGTACATGGCTTGTATCTCTTCATGGAGGACCTCCACCACGACGACTTCCGAGTCCCGACCGTGGGACTCTCCAATTTATCTTGTTGCAGCTGTTTGTAGTTAGGACCAGGCACGAAGGTAGGAAGCTTCTGGAGAAAACATCCCACCGCCAAAGGTGAAGCCGGCGGAGACTTCCAGTTTTGAGGGACATGTCCCCAACGATGACCAAAAACGCGCAAAACCAAAAGACGTTCTTGGACAGACTTGCGCACCCTTATACGCCATTGGTCGGACTTGAGCACCCCTGGGGGCGTTTCCACAGATGGCGATCTGTACTCCAGGTTTCACTTGGCATTTTCTTTTTGTTTGGCTGACTGAGCCGGTATGTCGCCTCCTTTAACTACCTCCATGGGGCCAAGCCACCTTGCTGCGTTGTGATTTCTCGCGCCCGCGCTGCACTGCGCAGCGAGTACATGGAGCGCGCCAAGAAGGTTGCTGTTTGTCGCGGCATTAAGACGACCTCGCCTCGAACGCAAGATATGTTGGCCGTTTTGCGAGGAGTGTATGAAAAAATAGTGAACTCACTTGGATCCTCTTTGGCCCATTAGAAATAGGCTTGACCAGTTCGTAGCCAACCTCTCCTGGTCAATATCAGATA
Source organism: Ixodes ricinus (assembly GCA_037355805.1). Taxonomy (NCBI): domain Eukaryota; kingdom Metazoa; phylum Arthropoda; class Arachnida; order Ixodida; family Ixodidae; genus Ixodes; species Ixodes ricinus. Next base: position 43,808 of record JAZHYW010010929.1, on the reverse strand, counting down.
AAGTAATCCGGGCCCGGAGCGCCATTCGGTAAACCGGGACTGTCCACCAATTCACGTAGCGACGTAAACTAATGAGGGGCGTTTGAATAAGATTTTTTACGTTATGGACGAACCGATGATAGTGTGTTCTGGCGATTTGGCAGCGTTTATTCCGTGAAACAAAGTGAAGAAGGAAGGGGTCCTGGAGAGGCCATATAAAGAAGGCGCGGCCGCGATAATATATGCGCATTCCATCAAATTTAAGGGCAAAAAAGCCGCATCACTGTACCCGCGCGCTCCATGTAGCGGATTCACGAATTTGAATTTGACCGGTTAATTCGCACAATTGCGTTGGAGGGTGCTAGCGGACAGTGGGTTCTGAGGTAATTGCTTCCGAGAAGAAAACAGTCTGGCACGTTTTGCCACGTGTCGGGTAGCATGACAACGATTCGAAACTGCATATATAGTTTTATGATTGTTTAGGCACCATTTGTTCACCCTGCGCTTTTAAATATCCTGACTATGCTATAGGCGACTCTTATACGAACTGCGTCGATTTTATCGCCCAAATGTAAAAACACTCGGTATAGTTATGAACACGTACAAAGTGTTCCAGGATTACCCGATAGAATGCGACAGCCCAGCATTTACCTCAGACCAACGTATGCAACAAATATGGCGCCGCCTGACTTTCATCTGTCTTCTGCACCTAAACGGCAACTGATAGGGGAGGACTTCCGCATCGATGACGTCATCATGGACGCTGTGTGGGAGTGAATTGAGAATCAATATAAATACCTTTCAATCGACTGGTTGGCTGCAATGGGAGAACTACATCATACTCATGGGGACTACTTTGAGAAGTCCTGAATTGAAATTTGTCTAGGACCTTCTTTCCTTGAGAGGAAGGCTCAGTACTTCGCAAAGATCCCTCTTATGTTAAACTAATAAGAGTCGTTTTCAATAAGGTTTATTCAAACTACACTAAAATAAACACCTTCAGGGTAATCTACACTATCATGTGTCTTTACGGCGTCGTCTGATGCTGTTTCCCATGAAGTGTTTTTAACAAATACATGCTCTCGCCGCTTGCACAAATTTGCCCTGGCTGGCACTGAGACGTCAATATAGCATTGAGCGTGCGGCGCGTTTAGGCAGTTTCTCTCACCGTGCAAATGGCGGTTAATTTGAACGCTAATCTGCCGCAGTGGCAGTATGACTTTCAATGACCTGAAGGATTCACCGACGGCTGAGGACTACGCCACCATGAACGCTGTGTCTGCCAAAGTACAGTTCGATCATGACGTTTTCATCCAATATTCATCAGTAAGTACCTAAAATCATCTCATTTTTTTAATTTTAAGACACTAACATATTATTTAAAGTAATATTCTGAAAGTAAACCACCACACTGCTCTACGCAGCAGAGTGAATTATGGTGCGGTTCGGACCTGGGATGGATTCGACTCCAACGCTCCGCATATCCGAAAGTGAGGTCAATTCGTTCTCGTAATTTTAAAAGCAGAACTCAAACATTAAAAAAATCAAATTTGAACAAGATTTGATGCATACTGCATTTTGTAATGGTCATGTCTTCAATGTCTTTTTCCTTGTAAATTAAAAAAGAAATTAACCAACATAATTTTGTTCTCTCTGTTTCTATCAATCTACAGGTAACATTGTTTTGCGCGAAACATCAGGTTGCCGCAATGCCTCAAAATGGCACATGAAGATGGCCCGTAATTTCAAAATAGTCACTAGAAGTCAATGAGATGGCATAATTTATGATAACCCTTCTTAAACACTACGTTTAAAACCGTTTCTTTTATGTTGCTTTTTGTCGAATGAAAAATTGAGCATTAGTTTCTATCGATGCCAAATAACCATCTTTGTGAAAGTAAATTTGAGCAGCCTCTCTATCTTGCATTCCACTTTTGTGATCCTAGGCATAGCGCGATCGCTGTTCAAATACTAATGGCGTGAAGTGGTCAGTTTGTGTGGCTTAGAAGGTCACTTAAGTTATTATTTCCTTAATTGGACGGGTGGATTGGCCTTACCGCACACCCGACACAGAAGAATGGCGAGTAGCATTCGGCTTCAAAATTAACTATCTACAGATCACTGCACGAAAGCAGGAAAAGGAAGAAAGTCAGCTTCTGCCTTGTTCCTTCGCCAGCGCAGCAACTCCAAATCAAGGCTGCGCGCTCTAGGTGCGCGCGGCCAGCCGCTCTATGGTTACCTCAAGGTACAAATATGACTGGCTAGCCTGGGCGTCGGGCGGCTTGACTAGCCATGGGGGTAGCCACCAAAGCGCCCACCATTTCTGAATCTACATGTTATATGACTGGTCGGGAAATACAGCCACAAATAACCTTGTTATGACACTTATGCAAAATGTTAAGGCAATAAATTTGTCAATAATAAAGAAATATATACATGAACAAAAAACATTTGTGTTTTCATATTAACTCAGGCATGGTTTTGGGTCGAATATTTCTTATTTTAACGTAAAGTATTATGTTTGTGAGCAATCTCTAAATAAAAGACAGCGCAAACAGCAAGCTATGCTAATTTCTTGTTTGTACTTTATATTAGTAACTATTGAAGCGGTCGGCAAAACTGACGTTATACCTCTTGCGGATCGCATGATTGGCCGCTCGCTATTTCGTAATTTCTCAAACTACTGCTCTTGAACTTTTCTCATATTTTTAAAATACATTTCATTAAACCTAATGACATATAATTTCAGGCTTACGAAACAAAGAGCGTAGGAAAATATTTTCTTTATTATATCATTAAACCAATTGCAAGTTCTTATGTGGGATTTGTTGGAAGTTTAAAGACCTTGATATCATCTGAAATGTCAAGCTGAGTTGCGTTTCTAAATACAAATTCAATATTAAACTTCATAATACATTTGTTACAAAACTTTTCTCTGAACAAATTTTTTGAAAATCTTCCCAATGTAATATTAATTTTATAAAAAACCTTAAGTCTAAATTGCTCTATATTAGCAAGGTGGAATAGTGGTTTGTTAGAAAAAAACAATTATAAACTATAGGGCTTTGTTCGCGGAACTGCAATTAAAGTATGAATCTTGTCAGATTTGTGTTGTGAGTTCGTCCTCGCATGGTTACTATCCTGACCAGTATTTGGGGTTGATAGGTTAATGATCTATCATTAACGCTTACCTTAACCTCGAAATATAAATAAAAATGTGCATATTGTCTAAAGTTAAGTATTTCAAATAAGATAGTTTTAATGCACAAGGTAACGCGCGCTGCACATTCCTCCTCTGTAAAGACTCGCGCACACCCTTCAAAGCAGACACGGTCTCCCTACCACCTCTCTTTTGAGGGTCTGCAGTATTTTATGTGTGTCGTAATATAAAAATACTGCTCTTCTACGGCCATCGCCAAAGTCACAACGGAAGAAGAGTTTCTGCAGGCATTTAACCTCATGGTCTTTAATTAGCTCTTAATTCGACGTTTCCTTTTTAATATTTTTTTCCGTTTTTGACTGCTCCTTTTTTTTCTTCGCTTGGTGATAGAAAAACCTTAGTGCAGCACCCTGTATTCTGCGCATTCAGTATCATGTGCGGTCTAGAAGGGGCTCATTTGAACATGGAGTTGTATAGTGACCTTTAACATTGAATACAGTCCGCGGAATATGCTGCGCATCGGTGAAACTACCAGGTTTCTTTCGGAAACATTGTAACAGACAGTTAATTAGGCTTCTTCTTGGTTTTGAAAGCGCACAAAAGACGAGGACAGAGTAAGAAACACAAACGACGGACGAGCGCTCCTTCTACCCCTTCTACCCTTCTTAATTGGGCTGTTTTCTGTACTATATCAAACATTTTAATTCACTTGATGAAGAACCGCGGGTCCCATCTTTCTTCAAATCGATTGGTGACTGATTTTTACGTTACATTTCATAAACTTAAAAGCAAATAAGTATTTGCCGTGATATCTTGTAAAATAATATTTTTTTTTCAAAACTTAATTGGGATATAAAATTTGAAATTTCTGAATAATATTTTGTTACATTTGAGTATTCGGTGTTTATTGGGTGTGTGCGAAACATTCCCTAATTATAGTTGGTATGTATTTAATTTGTTTAATAAGTAAAATTGCTCTGCTTCTATGGCACGATCGTTGATCATAAGTTACAAAAATCAAACACGGTAAAGCAATGTCATATTTTTATGTGGTAGGCTAATATGTAGTGCCAATATGTAAATATAATTTACTACCTTGTTTTTTTGTTAACTGTAGCCAACAAAGTGCCAAATATTACTTATTCGGTCTTAATTTTGAAAGAATTCGTGAAGTGTGAGGTCCATAAAAATAAGTCTTTTACGCACTGTGCACTCTACTGTAAGTGAGTTCTTCTGGATTATGTTTAATTTTACCCCTGAGTGCGTTCCCTTTATTTGTTCAGCATTTTATGCGTTGTCCCCTACTCGTCCAGCATTTGTGCTGGATTATGTTGAAGAAACCTTGACACAAAAAATGTTTTATGCAATAAGCAATATTTCAGTCATATTTATGATTGGATATGTGTTTAAGTTTTAATATTCTATAATCTACTATATCCACTCAGGATATGTACATTCAAAGCACCCGAGCCAGAACACTTTTACAAAACACATTTCACAAGATTCAAGCTTTAATCGCGCTTATTTGCGGTCATACAACATGTTTATTTATTAGTTTTATCTTCTTTATAAAGGGCTATACCCTTCTAAAATCCATACCCTACAAAAAATAAACAAAACTGCAGATTCTTGAGAAAATTGATCTCGATTTTTAACAGTTTTCCGAAATGAGTTTATTTAAATGCCACACATCTTTTCACGTACAAATATAGAATGTACATCTTTCTTTAAGCACAAATACATTAACTTTAATAGTGTCACGCAGCGCATTTCTTTGAGAAGTGAAAAAAAGTGCGTGCGGTCGAACATGCTGTCACCGATAGGCGAGACAAACTACAGTTTTCGCCTCCGTCACTTTTTTGGCCAAAAATTTACCATCAGAAAAATATATATTTATATATATTGTAAACAAACAGCCTCCGTTATCTGTCTCTATATATATTTATATATATATATATATATATATATATATATATATATATATATATATATATATATATATATATATATATTGTAAATAAACAGCCTTCGTTATCTGTCTTTAGGGAAGAGTTCCACCGTAAACTATAATGATTTTTTATTAATGCAGGGCACAACGGGGCAGCCCAAGCCAGCGCGACTGTCTCACTTCAACGTTGTCAACAACGCGAACATTGTTGGCCGCTTCGTTGGTTACCATCAACAGGTATCGTTCTATTTATACGACTAGTACTTGAATTAATATGACGTAAATATATGTTGTTTTCGTAAAATCAAGCAATTTCCTAAGTAGCAGGTTTTGATGGAAGCTTTGTTTTTGTGTACTTTGCGGTAGACAAAATGGATATACTAGAGATTAGTGGAAATACAGCAGAACGAATATGTATTCGCGTTGTAAATGCGGTCAAGAAAGAATTCAAAGAGCATAGGCACAAACTATGGCAAGTCGACAAATTCGGGAAGTTTGCGATCCTTACGGAATTGATTTTTGGTAGAAAACGGTAGAAGGTCTCTAACTCTTGCTTCTTTTTGAAATATGAGGCGATTATTACTAATATAATAAGAGGTATTTTTTTTACAATTCCTAAGGAAGACGACATGGGCTCTCATTCAAAGCAAAAGGCAAGGAGAAATATAGAAATATATTCATTAACTGACAGCCTAGACAAATGTGCCTCTGATAATCGCTCAATACGCCGGTATGTAAAAATATTTTATTTGTTTTCTATGGAGAGGTGGAAAACGAGCCTTGGAAACATTGGTGTGAACAGCTGCTTCAGAAATATGGTTCACCGTAGAACAATTAATGGATGGGATTCTACAGTTTCTACATTTTGTGTAAATATCGAAGGACGACTTTGTTGGGAATATGGAAATGAAAATGCTAAACCTCTTTTAATTGAGAAAACTTGTCACGCAAGTTGTGTTGAAACTAGACTTCAAGTTTTTATTGACAAAAGCCATGCGGAATCCATTCACCCATTCAAAAATTTACTCTGAAAGAAGTTAATGAAAGAAACCAGAGAGCTCTGGGCATGTAGAATATGTTATAAAAAGACAACTAGAAATCAATTTCCCAAGTGAACGTAAAATGGATAAATAACAAATAAAATAGTAGCAGGGATTTCGTTTTTTTTATCAAATCTTTCACAACTTAAAAGCCTGCACCAAAAAGTTAGGAATCGATGTTCTCTTTACGTCAGATTATAAAGTTTTTTCTGACTCATTTTCAGTGTGGTCAAAAAGTCTGTCGGAAGGAGCATTGGGAAGGTCAGTCCCGTGCAAAGTAAGGGTGGTGCGATTGATACCACTAGCTTGTGATTTTGCGAACCATTGACAAACTTATCGATGTGTAAGCGACAAATTACTAAAAATTTTAAATAAACGTAAAAATGCAGGTTTTAAACTCACAAATATAGAAACATATTAGGGAATGTAACAATACGCGGCAGGTTGGTCACATACGGCAGTTTTTTGCAAAGAGCCTAATTATATCAAGACGATTCTAAAAGAAGCAATAGAATCAAAATAATGAGGAATTGTATTTCTCAAACCTTGATGCAAGTTGACAGTAAATTGAAAGTTTTTGTTAGTATATATATTTGTTTATTCAGTTTCAAGTTTTCACGTTGATTATGACAGAAAGTTTGACCGGAAGAGCATTTTGAAGGTGAATGGATTGAATGTCCGTAACAGTTCTTTTCGTACAAAGTAAACAAAGGGTCTTAACGTTTTGTGTATAAAATGGGAATCACAGTATTTTGAACATACTAAACTGGGATGGAAGCTGGCGATGATTGTATCAAGAATGACAGTATGGACATCTCTAAGAGGCCATTCGATGACTGATTCATATGTATCTAAGAGTCCAATCACTGCATTGACGGCGAAGTGTATGCCCAGAAGAGGAATTGTTGTCCATCGAGGGTATATAAGGAGCCAGAGAAAATAAGCGAATTAGCTCTGTTTGATACGTCTTCTCCTGTGCCATTTTTTCAACTTCAGATTTTCCTATTTTTTCGCTCTCCACTCTCCCGTTTTGAAACATCATAAACCAAGTACCATTTTTATACTGAGTTTAAAAGAAAATCCCAAGAAATGAACAATTTCGGACAAATCATGGTAGTGTGGTTTACCAACATCTGAAACCAATATTTAATGACACTTAAAACATTCAAGTAATATCTTCTTGATGCCATGGGAAAGCATGGCTAAAGATATACTAGATTTTGTTTCTTTCTTCTAAGAACCATAATTATACATTTACACAAATAAAAATAAAAGTTAGAATTGTGTTTTAAAAAAGTCCACCCCGAATTAGATATATTTTAATCACTTTTACGTCTGTTCAACGGTATATAAATCATTTGTCTTGCATGCATGTAATTGTACTAATAGGCAATTGAAATAGCAAAATTTGAGCTGGGGTGATATCAAATATTTTAAAATATATGGAATTGTTTACACGTGAGAACTCGCCAATCTTTGCAAAACTCTTCAAGTGGATAGAGTTCTATATTGAAGAGTTCTCAACTTAAAAAAAAGATGTGTTTTTCATCATCATATCGAAATATATTTTGAGGGTGTCACAGAAGGTGTCTGGTGGAATGGTTTTAGACGTGACTAAATAGAGAGCGGTCAAACATGCGATCGCAGACAGGTTTGAAAAATAAAAATAAAAAATAACAACAATTTTCCAAAAAAATTAAAAAAATTTTTTTAATTATTCTCGGTGTATACTGTAAACGATTTAATTTTTGAGGGCCTAAATTTTTCGCGAATCGGGCCATAGCTGAAAATTTTAAATTATTCTCGAATTGTAATTTTCGCGAATCGAGTGTAGCTTCCGTAGCGTTCACATATTGCCCGAATTGTTCGCGGGACGTATTTTTAGCGTTTGTAGGTGATTCGCGAATATCCCGAAAATTTGGTCTTCGCGAAAATTTCGTCGTTCACATATTGCACTATAGCCAGAAATGTGCTGCCCGTCATCTAAACTCCTTATAGCAGTTGCTGCAAGTTAGAACACTAAATCCCTCTTGGCATTGATCAATGGCAAAATTAGGCTGTGCACAGGGTGCATTTTGATCCGTCAAGCCATGCTGATGCATTCTCATCGCCTCCATTTTCGTAGAAATTATTTGATTTTAAAAGTTTGACCTTGCATATTTTGCCATTTTGTTTGATCTACGATACTCAGGTAAATGGGAAGCTGTACAAACCTGCAGATGCCTTTTTTCTTAATTACGCTCACGGAAACTTGCTACTGGTTTTGTTTGTAGCGTGAATCCATCTGCGTGAACGCGGATTTGATCTACGGAATAGGCAGGACAATGGGTGTGTTGGCTGCCTCGATGTTCGGCTCCACAATAGTGATGGCGGGACCTATCTTCAATCCGAAAGTTGCCCTAGAAGTCATCACAAAGCACAGGTGACACAAACCTTGCATGGATTCTTTTACTATGCCCCAGTGTAGTCTCTTTTGTATTAGGATCAAATGGCCATATTGCGGCATTAGGGCCTTGGCCAAGACATAAAACCACTCTATGGATAATCAACCTGATTCTTGTTTTCAGAACTAGCCACTCACGTTTCTCCTCTACCAAATACTATATATCAGTCAAACGTATATATGCTTGCTTTAAACTCAGGTAGATCTCTTTCACAGGCAGAATATCACATTATGTCATGTTCTAGAACGCCACAGAGCAGACAAGCCCATCTCATAAATCTTCTCTTTCAGTCAACGCATATAGTTATAACTTTGCGCGTCGGCAGACATGGATCTTTCAGTTTGGGAATGTGCATTTTATTGTTCAAAGGTGCCCTAGGTGAAAAGCAGTACGCAAAAATATGCTTATTGCATACTTTACACATATAGAAAAGCCTAAATGTATTTTCGCCCTTTCATGAAACATAAAAGTATACAACAGTGATGTCTATTTAATATCAACACGTCCGTTCCCCCAGGAATTGTTTATAATGTTGGTTGTTCACAATAACGACACCGAAATGCATGCCCTTTTTTTGTCCTCGAGAATAGCATCCATATAGCGGGGTATTCATAATAACCCGGTCAATATTAACTAGACATAACTGTGTAAGTATACAAATAGTACACCAGAAGTACATTGAAATGTCACTTTTATACTGCACCAAAAGAACCCATTTAGAGCACGAATTATACTAAAATCACACATTAGTAATCTTAAAGTATACAATGAAGTATAATCTAAGTGTGCTTGACGTACTCCATAAGCGCACTTCATGTTCTGCCCGTTGACAGCTGCGAGCACCAAATCTTTTAGGTCTGCGGGAAAAAAGAAACGAACTCTTCTCATGCATGTTCATGTACCACGTGATTAAGGTTAGCAACGACCCCCTTGAGAGCGAGACATGAAGAACAGCAAAAACTTGTTCACCTCACTCTTCACTCGCAGAAAAAAGGCTATAATCTTACCCCCTTGTCGCATATACGATACCCCGAAAATTTCAGTTGGACGTACAGCGCACTGACGTCGAACCAGATGGCCCCAACTTTTACCAGAGGCTTGAGAACGATGATATATACTTCATTGAACAGCTAAAGTACGTACCAAATACTACAAAAAAGACACAGGTTTTGCAGTAGAGCCGAAAAAACCCCGATTACTTTTTTTTAATCATTAACATGTACATTAGCTATTTTAATAGGTTGTACCACTCGGCTATTAAGCCGCTCGTGAAAGTCGTTACCGTCCGTTCGCAGTCAGCACGCTGTACGCCGATCTGAAGTTTTGGGGTGTCGTATATGGGTCAAGGGGCGTAAGAATGCACCCTTTATTCTGAGAGCGTTGAGTCGGGTATCATCTTGTCTTTCCAACCACTATAAAATGCTCGCAAACCAAAAGCCCACTTTACCTTCTTCACACCTTAGCACCCTTGCATTCGTCATTTTGGGAAGTGGGAAAAGTGCACGCCGTTTGCAAATAAGTTACACATAGCACCTATAGAAAGTTTTTCACTTTCTGGGGCATCTGTAAAGGTGTAAATGATTGTGTATTGATTTGGTATGCTCGAGGACAACGTTCGGTCGTTAAGCGATGAAAGAAACGGGCGCCCGTGTACATTACGTTGTTTCTGCTTTGTGTGCAACGCTCAGAAAATTGCTGTCACTTGCCTGTGTCTTTCTTTAGCGTTTTATTTGGACGCGGTTTGGCCAGTATCCTTGACAGCGTTGTGCACCGAGTGTGAAAGGGGTATAGATCACTGCGCCCTAAGCGCAACTCAAGGCAATGCGCGCTCGCGTTTCCCATTGAAAATGCCGCAGCACCCATAAGTCTAACTTCAAAAGGCACGCGATTACGAATGTATGCCACTATTTCAACAAGCTTCCAGAAGATAAATAAGTGGAACGCAAAGTTATATTAAAGCTCGTGCTAGCACGCTATGAGCTTGCGTATGCATTGTTTTCGGTTAGTTCGTGTTAAGGGGAGATACGGTATGACATTGCGATGATGACGAAAAACCTAGCAACGAACTCTCTAAAGCCGTAGTCACACTCGTTATACATCATACAAAGGACAGTGTGCACACACGAGTCACCGCAATATCTGCGGACCGAATTCCGAATGCCAACATTTCTCCTTGAACGCATTGCCATGCGGCACTCACTCTAAGAAAAGGGCATCACCTTACACCTTCTTGTCTCATACAATGCACCCCATAACTTCAGTTCGACGTGCTTCGCCCTATAGTCAAACTGACGGCCCCAAATATTACGAGGGGCTTGATAACGGTGCGATAATACTTTTTTTAAATAGTTAAAGTACGTATCAAAGACCACATAAAGAAAACATTAAGTTTTTACAGTAGGGCCGGAAAAAAAACGATTATTCTTTTTTTTTTTTTGTAGTCAGTAACACGTACATTAGCTATTTTAATAAGTTGTACCATCCGGCTATCAAGCTCCTCGTAAATTTTGGGGCCGTCTCTTCCACTATAGGTCGCTGTACGTCGAAATGAAGTTTTGGGGTGTATTATATGGGACAAAGGGTGTAACAATACACCCTTTTACACCCTTTCTTTTTAGAGTCCTCGCAGCAAGAATCTTGCGATGACTTGACTTTGAATCTGTAGGCAGACTGTCTTTGGTATGATGTATAAGCAGTGTGAGACGGGCTTACTATTACAGATCTGTCGAACAATTCCAGGTCTTTCGCCATTGATCTTTAAAGCTTCAATTTCAAGCACTTTGATCACGTCAAAATTGCCGAGGCGCCATGTAAGTTTGCCCATACAGAGCGAAAGGCAGGAGTGGACAGAACAACGATAAAAAAAGCAAACAGGATAACTGGGCGAGTTGTTACGTATTCATAATGTCCAGTTCCTTCCTATGTCCTTGTAAAATTGGCGCTGTTCCATTATGGATAATAAAGTCAAACAGGACTCGTGTATTACATATACGATACAAGAACCAACAATGAACTGCTACGTGAAGTTAAAAATAAAATCGGAAGTCATATATTTTGTTTTGTGTGAATGTTAATACCGCTGGAAGTTAGTCTGCCAAAACGGGCTACTTATGTCGCAGATGTAGGTGAGCAATTCAGCCACTGCAGTAGAACCGCTACACTGGGGTCTTTAACATGCATCAGGCAGCGATGATAGGCAACCCCACGCCTGTACGATGCTCATTGATGAGGACTCTTGTGTACGAAGAGCCCATGTGGCCATGGTGCTTTTCCCGCTAAATTTAGCGGGAAAATGTTGGTAAATGTCCTGCTAAATGTGGCAAGAAATTATTCGAAAATCTCGCACTACATGGGATGGGAGCAGAAGAGAAAAGGAGGGTACGAAGGGGAAGGAAGGCATACCCTCCACTCCGTACCCTTCCCTCTTCCTTCTCAAGCGCTGCACTGTAATTCAGCATTGCAGAAAATATTAAACATCTTTTTTTTCTTTTCTGTTCTCTTCCTTGGGACGCCTGAAACGGCGTCTTTTGACCCATCCCACCGTGGCTCACGCTCTTGGCATCTTATCTTTGACCTACGATCCGACGTCGTTCCAGCATTTGCTGTTTATAGTTTCCTTGTGATTGCGTTCCAAGCTTTAGCAGACACGCGTCTAGACGTGTGACAGTTTGAGACACCTAAGTTTGTACTACACAAAATGAGTCTCTTTTCGCAGAGCTGCCTGAACAACGAAAGAGGCCTATCAGTCAGACGAAAGCTTAATCATTAGAGACGGTTCAGTGGCTGTTTTGATAAGATTTTGCCGTAACTCCGCGCTTGACTAGTTGTCACTGAGTCGCTGTGATCAAGCATGGCTGGATCTACGGTATCGGCATATCGAGCGATCAGGGTTGGGTCCCAGATGATAGAGTAATTGTGCAGGCAAGCTGGTGAACATTAACCATGTTTAATTAACCTAACGCTGTAGCAGAGCCTCAGTCTCAATTAACACACCGATTGTTCTCATCGGAAAAATTGGTATGTTGCGAGAATGGGGTCGTGTATGAGAAACCGTTAGAGTCTGAATTTAAGTACGCAAGACAGATGTCACGATGCATCAGTGACTGAACAAACATTTAGAAACGTGAAGAATAATGCCGAAACCTTAGAAATCGAGCATATCTATGAATATAGCGACATGCGCGGCGCTCCTGCCGGAGACAGAAATTATACACAAAGAGAGGCACGATGTAAAAAAAAAAACAGTAGAAGACTATGCGGATAAAATCTCTAGGAAATTGAATAAGTCCAGTACCGCTACGTTCGGAGCAATTAAAAAACGCTCTGTGAAAATGTATTGTGAATATTTTATTTGTTTTCCCAAGAGTAATCACGAAACCCACGTAGTGATTGTGATTGTCCGGAACAATATTAAAACACCTCCTTTTCTGGAGGTTTTTGTTTTCCCATTTTGTGGTGGCCTGAAGGCCGTTTCGGTTTTTTTGGGGGGTATTTCGGAACTGTGTTTATAATAGAAGGCGAGAATGGTCATTTTGCCCAAGTTTGAAGGAGGATGGGTGTTGCCTTAGCGTGTAGAACTGTAAGGTTGTCCCCGTTCTTACATTGTGTGATGGGGACTGTGGCGCTTGAACTGTATAGACTTCATACTTCTGTGTTGGTGGTGATGACGTTGAGTTTGAGACTAGATGAAGAGGTGGACTAAATAAACGAGTTAGTTGAGATTGACACGTCGTCCTTCTATATTCTGCTCCTTCTACGTTTTTATATTCGTCTGTACCCAGTCTCGGGTTAATTCAACATGATTAGGTTTCGATCGTTTGATGATAAGTTCGCGTCATCATTGACAGTAAGCGGTTTTAATGCAAAGGCATTAACTGTCCCATGGAGCGAGCCGGCGTTATCTGAGCGAAGCTGGCGTCATCGTAGTCTGTAGCAGCGATAAGCAGCACCTAAATTCCCATCGGTTGAGCAAAAGGGCACCTGAATTTCGTCCGTAGCAGCCAGAAACGGTACCTCAATTCCCCTAAACAAAACGGGACATTCATTACCATGGGCTGCGACGAGTCATGTGGCTCCATAGCAACAACGTCATTGTCGCTAAGGGCCAGCTCAACTGCTGGCAGCGCAGTGGGAGGGCGGGGACGCGAATATGCGCTGTCCTGACGTTAGGGCTAACGTTCGGCCTATCGTTACGCTTTGAGGTCTAACGTCAACCGGTACGCGCAGCTGTTTGACGTAAAGGGGTGACGCGGGTATGCGCTGGCCCGACGTTAGGCCTAACGTTACGCCTTGATATCTGACGTCGTCAGCCGGTACCCTGCAGTTAGGTCGATGATGATTATGAGAGGACATGTGATTTCAGCACGCGCCGCGCTGTGCTCCGCACTCGCGGCGCCGCACCCAGCTTCGCACTTCCGCCGCTGCCTCACCCAGCGCCGCAGCAGTCACCAGCGAGCCAGGGATGTTTTCGCATTCACAACTCATAAGAAGTAATTACGTGTCCTCGGAATTTTTTAAAATTTTATTTTATCTAGCACTGCTATTACTGATGACTCAGCAATCCTTATTAGACCAAGCGGGAAGTAATGACAAAAATTGCAACTGCAGACTATCTGCTTGTTCACTGACAGCGTTCATGATAACACAATTTTTCTCCGTTATATAACACTGAAGATCTTTGGAGCTACGCATTCACCAGGGTTTTTTCATACCGCCCACGACCGTACCTGTCAAGTCAAAAAGGGCACATATTTTTTGTCAGGCCGAGTTCTTTTTCGGGCACTCGCTGAAATCAGGACTCTTCTTACTATAAAGCCATGGGTATTCTATAATGGCGTTGATCAGGGCCGCTGTGGTGAGGTCCATGACTTTGTATCCATGTCTGCTACCGCGAACTTAGCTTTGAGACGGACATTCATATCCCGCCTAAATGCCGGATGTAAAGAAACACCACGCGTCGCACGTAACTTCCTAGGGAAAGGCTGCTTTGCGACCGAACTAAAATAAGTATGAAGTGACTACCCTAATGGCCGATTCACACGACGGACTGATCAGCGGACGGATTCATCACGTGACGACGTGTCCGCGGTCCGTCCGTCTCCCAAGCGCATCCACACGAGGGAGACGACGAGCAGACGCCAGCGAGGACGGACCGAACCTGGTCGCCACCCCACAGTGCCGCGAAACTCCACCACCGAACCGTGGCACCGTTGTCCAAGAGACAAATCGACGTTTGCTACCGCGATCATTAATCGTACGCCGCTGTTACCTACTGATCGAGACAAAACACCATGATAGGCTTCGTGCGAAGCGCCACTAGCTTTACTAACCCAGAGCATGAGAGTGACACAGGCATGGTCCTGCTCGAGAAGGGTTCCGTTAAGCGACCAAGTTCTGAGCTCGCGGAGGTGCGTTTGGAGATGCCTTCACGCACTCCGCGGTCGTGCACAACACTCAAGTTCACCACAACCACAAGAGAGGTCTTGCTCGGTGAAATCCTCATTGGACGTGCAAGAATTATCGTGGCGTGCTAGACGCGTTTTGGCGGGAGCTTCTTGACGGGGACCCGGAGGGGTACCGGAACCTGCGTCGCGTCAGCCAGACAAAGTTTGTGTACTTTCTTTCACATGTGGAATCAAGAAAAGCGCGACAAAATGAACCAGTGAACGCACAAACCAGAACGATGCGCCATTTTTGTTTTCATCGTCTAGAAACAAAAAACAAGCAAAACAAGGTATTGTTGCCAGACTAAACGCTTTTCAAGTTAATCTCCCGCCAAAAATCCGCGAGTGAAAAAGGCGACTTTATCAGACAGCGCGTCCGCGGACGAGGCGCGGATCGCGGGAATCGGTGACGTGCGGTAACGTGGTACATGGTCCGCGGATGAATATCACGATTCGGTCCGTCGTGTGAATCGGCTATAACCGGTCGCTTTTGCGATCGGCACTGTAGCTTGCATGTGTGAACGCGCCGTTAGGGCCAAACAAAGTATAGTGGCTCTCAAACGTTTCTTGCATTTTTCCCGATGTTCTCATCCCCTGTTCAAAGATCCGCTTCGGCATTGGGTGGAGACTGTCCTGAGGTAGTCTTAGACTAGTCCTCACAAACAGCGTGGCCACTAGTCTAAGGAGACAGTCCTCCTCAAGAGGAGGATCGCCTGTTCAGTGTTATTTCCGATGCAGTACTGCGAAACATTATTTATTGACGAGAGCACACTAAAGATAGTTATGAGCCCCTAAAATTAGACTTTATTGTTTAAGATCCTCTGGCAAATCGTCAAAAACAAACTTTACATTCCAGATGCACGATGATCTACGGTTCAACGACCATATTCTTCGCTATGGCGCGCGACCTTGAAGAAGGAGTACACGACCTTTCTTCCGTTCGAAAAGGTATGAAAGTATGTTTTAAAAAGTTATCTTAGTCACTAAAAGAGTGAGAACGGCGCGAGCATGCTACCTTTGACAACACTTCAGCGTCTCGCGCACCTCCTGCACATGCGCGTGGCCGAAGCACGGTGAAAAGTACGGAGTGCGTGCTGGAAGCCGGGCATTCAAATAACACGCTCTTTTCTTCTAACAGTGAATGTAGCGTAACGTTTGTTTTGTTTTTTACATCACCTAAATATCGGCTCACCTAAGCACTGAGTGCTTTGAAAACTCTAAGCGCCTTACTCTTGGATTTTGTAACACCTCGGCTGTACCTAACCTCGTAGCAGTGTTGTACGAAACGGCGTTCCAAGGAACGGCGTTCCTGGAACGCGTTCCTTTTAGGAGGAACGAAGGAACGCCGCCGTTCCATTCTGCATCGCTGGAACTGGAACGGGAACTCGTTACATTTTTTCTGGAACGGAAAGAGTAACGGCGTTCCTTTTTTCCGTCCAGTGGGGTAATTTTTATTTTATTTCGAACAGGGAAATTTTGAAAGTACAAAAACAATATCTTTACGAAGTACAGGATCTCGTTACTTTTTTTGGCTACTAATCTTATAGATTATTTTGTGTGGTCCTCGCTTGCTAACAGTTTCGGGTGCAGGACAGCTGGTGGACATTGATTCTTTTTTGAGTGCCCCAAACTGCGGTACAAAAAGGAAGGCTTTTAGTCATAGGAAAATACAAAGAAAGATAGTTGTTTCAAACTCAGCTACTTTCTCTGGTTCCACGAATCCTCATACACCCAGAAATCTAAGGCCGACTACAGCCACTTGTGAACTTTCATAACAAGACCTAGAGTTACAACAAGGTCACAGACTGCCAGACATCGAACGCACCCTTGTATCCCGAACATTGGTCACTTAAAAGATACACAAAAAATAACCTTTATTTCTTCTCTTGTGCCCCACCTTCAAAATGATCAACAAATCCCACCTTACAAAGAAGTATTTGTAGTTTTAAGACTGACCTTCCAAAGCCCTACCCTCTCCTCGACTTGCTCGTCATGCGGACGGCAGCATCGAGAAGCAACTGTTGTTAAGTTCGAACAAGGGACATCGTTCAATTGAAACGTGTGAGGTTGCTGTAAAACGCTCATACAATCTGGGGTAAAAGTACATTCGGCTCGTCTGAATCGTCCACTACAAACATGAATATGGTTAAAAGCTGAGATTTTTAACTTGTATATATCACCAAATGAAAGCCTGTTTCCGCTTGTTTTCTTCTGTTGCCCTCCCATTACGACATACAAACTCGTATATTGAGTACTATTGGGATAGATAAAAAAACTCTGCTTGATTTAACTAGACATAGTAATTAGCAAAATACAAATGTAACGTATATGTAACGATACGTTCCATTTTGTGAAGTGTAACGGGAACGAGTTCCTTTTTCACAGATGTAACGTGTAACGGGAACGCGTTCCAAAAATTAGAAGGAACGAGGAACGAGCTTTCGTTCCTTTTATTGAGGAACGTGTACAACACTGCCTCGTAGCTCGTGCAGAGTAGACAGGAGTAAAGGTTAGACGCTCACACACGGGACCTTTGATGTAATTACTCCTCAAGTAAAAGCTGAATCGCGTGAGGCAAAAACAATCGGACAGTCGGGTCGAATTCAAAGCACCTGAAAACTATTTTACGTTATCCAACAGAAAAGAGTTTATTTACAACATGAAAACTGCAAAGATGGCATGGTGAAAAGCTTGCATACAATTTCCAAACTGCAAATTAGCTATGCTATATGCACTACATGGTCGGCTCGACCAGAAGTTGCTATGTGCACTAGGGTATGGCGCCATCTGGCGGATACCCGTCTAACCAGCCTAACCACGCACATGAGGCGCCTCCGCATATTTATGCGAAACAACGCGCGGCCTTTTCATTTCGACTCCGGACCTGAAATAAAACTTGTTCCAAAACTGGTTGGTGTCTCAAAACTCCTCTAATGTTTCGCCACGGGCTCCTGTCAAACTTATAGTAGTGGGCTGTCTTTGCGAGGTTCATAGACGACGACTGGCCCGGCGAGGTTTTTGAGCGGTAGACCCGCCACGCTAGATAAGACTACTGCCAAAGCCGCAACGAGTTTTGTTTCGCTGGCGCGTGGTGCCCTTGCGCTTCTACGCTGGCTTCGCACGATGCCGTGGTTCGACCCGCTGAGGGGATGTCGCCACCTGTGCGGCGGCCGTGGGTGGAGGTGACAAGCGACGCTTGCACAGCTTTCTACACTTCGCTCCGTTCTAATATAATATCGGACTCACCCGTTCACCAGGTCGAAACCGCAAAGGTCTCGGCAAGCAAGGTTTGGCTAGCGCAGTGGCCTCTCCCAGCAAAAGAAGCACGCCACCCGGCCACTCGCACGTTACTCCCTCTCCATAGGCCGCGACCCTCGATGAAACTCCTCCGCCTTAGCTCAGGCCAGCGACAACGCACAATCGATCGTCTTGAGTAATGCTATGTATTAACATTCACCTGGTGAAACAATCGGCTCATGGTTCCAAAAATAGCTGGCAGGCCGGTCCCACCCCCACACATGCATATGAAAGGAGCAAAAAAGCTGTCAAGTGCAAAGAAAAGGACCCATCATTATTACCTCATTCAAGAAGTCACGGCTCGCACAACTGGCGTCGATTAACAATCCATTCTTTATGCACAACATACAAAACCACAGCTGCTTGACACCTGCTTTCCTGACCCCAGCACAAATCCTACAAAGGAGGTAAACAAAAAATAAAAAATGACCACAAATATATTTATTATTTTATTATACATCTAGCCAGTGAAACCACTCGAGGGACTGGTCGCAACAGATCATTTTGATCTCACGGCCGTCTTTTTTGTTGCACTCGGGGCATATCCAAAGCTCACGCATTTTTTGTGTAACCACTGAAAGAAATGCTCCACAGCTTGCAGTGCTTTGCTTGCACTGCAAGCTGTATAGGTCGTGGTCGTCTGATTCAACTATGTTGTAGCGAAATGAGATAAATAGTATATACTTCGTTTCAGCTTAAGTCGACGCATGCCGACGCTGCGAGCTGATGGTACCAATCAAACCTGGTCAAAAACGCACTGCGGTGGTGTTAGCACTATATGTGTGCGTGTTATATTAACGCCAAACCAATCATCTGCAAGAAAATAACAGTGACTTTTTACGCTGTTTAATTGATTCCATCAGCTCGTAGTGCCAAACTGCGCCGGCCGTTACTTATGTTGGAACGAAATATAGATCTCAATAGAAGTTTGGGCTAGTTTTAATCTTTAATCACGAATTCTTTTGGTCATTTCCCGGCAACATAGTTTGCCACGTCTAAGGGCAAGGGCGTTCGCGTGGTCAAAATGGGTGAGTGCAGCTGTTGGGGTGGCGTTTTTCAGGTGCGAACTTTTGCCCGAACTCCAAAGGGTCTGGCAGCTTGTCTGGCCGACTTTATCCGGTATCGTCACATCCGAATTTGGAAAAGGAACCTAACGAAACTAAGCTTGCCGACACCGGCAAATAGCGAATCCGGGTCGCAATATGAAAACATCAAAACAAAAATTTTAATTTTTTTTTTTTTTGGGGGGGGGGGGCTTTGACAGAAGATATAAAAAAACGAACATTAAAGATAGTTAATATTTTGAAGGAAGCCAATATGTCTGGAATAATTTGTCCAGCTGGCGCAGGGTCAGCTTCCTCTCAAACGCGGGCTGCATCACTATCCGTAGATTTGATTTTTCCTTACAGCGGGCAATTAGCACTTTAATACACGACGTATGGATGGTGATGCAGCCAGAAACTTGGAGAAGCATTGTCATTTCAAGGAGGGTGGGCGCAATGAAATGACTGAGGATTCAAAAAAGTAAAAACAATAAAATAGCAGCATGAAAAACGAAGCTGGCAGGCCTCCTTTGGATCGTTGTAAGTTGGCCACATATCCTCGGAAATCTAAACAAAATTAATTGAAAATTGACGCATGAGCGGGGATCACCGCACCGATTTATTAATCTGCCATTTTATTAATTTTATAATTTTAGGATCCTTGAAACTGTGCGGACAGTGGTAATGTTAATATTTCCAAAACTATTGTGAAGCCGCTTCTGTTTACACACATCCCAGAGTGTCGAAATTTATGTTTTTGACCTATACAGCGTGCTCATTGTACTATACATTACTCAGGGAAGACGTTAACAACGCTGACGTGCAACCCAGGCTAACAAAAACGCCAGTTGTCGGCGCGTTGTGTTTGGTGAAGAGGGTCACCTGGTGCGCCCCTGGCGTGTTTTCGTTGTCGGTGCCATCGACAACGGCTCGCAGGAGACTGAGAGCTCGATTTTGTGTCATTAGATTGATAATCAGGCAAACATCCGTAGTATTGCAATGCTAGCTTATTATATTTCAAGCTTTATACCGCTCGGCTTGATGCTCAACGGGGATAGTTGGCACACCAATGTTCAAGAAACTTCCAAGCATAAAAATGTCTCAAATTTAATGAAGTCAAAAAGGGCCCAGATATCTTGTTTGAAATCTTTCTTTAGGTTTTGCAACTTTACTTTGTAATCTAAGAGCCAACTTGGCAGAACTCCTGGCCGCACTTTCATGTCCGATTCTTTCATAACTTGCCCCTTGTTAAAGACATGGTCACAGACAGATTTTCCAACAATACCATTCAAAAGCAGTGGAAGGTAAACAAAGGACGTAAAAATAAATGATCGTTCATAAGTGAAATTGATTATCACAATTAGATTTTGTTAGCCATTTATGGCAGTTGCACACAGGGCACTGGTCGAGTGCTGGAGGAGTACATTGGTCTCTTGCTCTGCCGTTGGGTAGACCTTTTTCTTGGACGACCTCCTTTCTTTACCACAGAAAGCTTCAACTGGAAGAATGCTTGAGCCGGGGTCTTTGAATGGTCCGCAGCGGGTGCTGGCAAGAACACATTCTTGTGATGTCTTCTTGAGTCGTCGCTTCCATCTGCAGCTTGGCTAGCGCAAGAAACCAGGGTTGAAATGGTTCCCCTTGGTCCTTTTAGCGGTAACTGCATCTACATGACAAAACTTGGTTGCTGTGCTCCTGCAGCGTGGTGGTACCGTTGGGCTTACACGTAACAATATCCCACTCAATTCCTGGTGCTGCAAGTGGGGTGGGGGCTTGTTTCTTTCAGCGCCTACCACAACATCCTCTTTTTATAACCAAACCTCATGAACATATTCGAGAAACACATGTCTTTCATTGAAAACAGCATTTGGAGAGTCAACCAAGTAGTCAGCAATTACATTAAAAGTTGGCATGATATAATTAAATAGCTGGTTCCAATTCACTCTGTGGTGCGCCGGTCCAGAAACCATCAGGACTTGAGTTACGTCGGTGTCTTCCCTGAGCTCTTGATTTGCTTCAGCACTATCTGCCATAAATCCCAGCTGGTACGACTTAAACCCGCGTTTCTTCATTACCTTCTTTATGTATGTCATCGTGTTGATATTCTCGCAAACAGCCTGAAAGTGGAAGCATAACAGTCCCATCTTGAAAAACAGGGTGCAGTTGCAGGTTTTCGTCTAAGGAGATTTCATGGCACATGTCACCACATGCTGACTTCACCTCTGGTGCAAGCTGACAGACTTCAGGAAGGTTTTATTTTTATTTTTTTGTTCCTTGTTAATCAGACAACATTCATACGGAGTGAGGTCTCACAAGCACAGCCTCTCAGTCTTTCCGGATGTATTATAAAAGTAAAAGGAGGATGTTTGTAGCAATGCTGCTTGCTGCCTTGCCTCTTGCAACGTTGAACTTGAAATCTTCAGGAGGGCACATAGAGCTACATGAAGTTTTCCAGTTGAGGACCTGATGTTCATGAGTTCCCGTTGTGCAGATTCTCATGGTACGAACTGTTGTTCCCTGAAGTGAATACGTGATTGCAGCTGTGTCGGGCCCACATTTCAGAAATCGGTGCCCAGTGCTTGTTGAAGTGTTTACAGGCCTCGTTTATATAGCTCAAGTGTTCAACACGTTATTCCTCAAACATGCCTGGTGTCTGAGCATGCAGCATGCTGCGAGCTGCTCATTCAGCATGCTGAATTAGCAGCCTTTTATGCAGTTCATGAGCCTTTCTCGTTCTTCAATTGAATAAGGCACCTGCCCTGCAGCTGTTCTGAACCTCTTCATGACATAGAATCGACATAATTGCACTACAGGTTGCGAAGAAAAGGCTTCCCCTATGGCGTATGGCTTCCCGTGTGCCAATCGCGGTCAAGTATTTGTCCACAATGACCACATTTCTCTTGATTGCGCTCTCATTCTCCTTGCAAACGTTTCCAGCATGTTTGTTACGACATGCTGTTGCTCGGATGCAACGAAGGAGTATGAAACAATATGGCGTTGGCCGGAGCCGCCTTCCACAAGAAAAACAGACAAAGGCATTCGCAGTTTGTTTCTTCTGTAAGTTGCGTCCAAACAAAGCATCTCGAGATATGAGGCAAACACTTGCAGCATATCGTGTTCTTGGATGAAGAGAATATGCAGCTCCTGATTAAAAAAATATCGGAGTTAGACTGGCATACTCTTGTGAGCGACATTTTCCAATTGGTTTTACAAGTCGAGCTGCCTCGTCCTTACGGGTGCTCCTTGCCTTCAGGTTCTGAAGGTCCTTTACGATGATCGTTTTGCCGGCAAGCTAAGGATCAAAGCCAAAAAAGACAAGATACAATTCGGTTGAAAAACAACAAATACAAGGAACAGTTATGTTGTTACAGAAGACAGGGTATAAAATTTAAAAAAATTGAAATCTAAATATACTGATATTATATGGCTACTTGTGATTAAATAAAGCAAGGGTTATATACTTATTTGAAGGTAGGGGCCAGATAACACATCCCCAAAATGTCCAGAGCCAACATAAGCGGGAGGGGGGGGGGGTAATATATATTAGGACGAAAAAGAACAGTGATGGTGTTCCACGCTGCAAAGCAGCCGTTCGTTTCAGTGACACTGAGAGATTTTCTAAAGACGAAATTTTGTGCTTCTTGCTTTTTTGTAAAATGGCCGTTTTGCAAGTGCCGTCTATAGTTTATATTTATTCATACAAATACTTCGTGTTTGTACCTACTTTGTTTTCAAATCTTAAAACACCATGATCTCGCGAACGCGCTGGAATTTTTAAATACGACTAGAACCTCGCACACAATTGTTACTATATTGATCAATTCACTCCGGAAGTATGCGAGTACAATATATTTCTTAATATTTTTTTTTCGTACAGTAGTTTTTATTTTCCTGACAATTTTTAACATGATTTGGAGAAAAACAAAACTTGTGTCCTAATAGTATGTAAGACGAAATAATCTTCGATCTCAAAGAAAACACATTAGTATTAAATACTTTATGATGTCTTAAGAGCAGGGCCACTTTTCCGGTGAAAACGAAAGGACGACAAAAGATCTTTATTTTGGGCGCAAACAACGCTCGAGGCATAGGAACAGGAGCTCGCAGCCACGGGACATTTGCGGGCCGCGTCCCAGAGAGCCACGAGCTGCATGCGGCAAGCGGGCCATGTGTTTGGGATTCCTAACATGAAGAGCATTTAAGGTAAAATAACGAACAGAACTACCTGACTCGTCACGCAGCTTCTGCGCAAACATACTGGGCAGTACGTTCATTTCCAGGAGAGGCTGTACAGTTTCCTTCTCGTCGTCCTTTAGCCGGCAGCACTCTAGATAACAGTTGTAGATCTCGTTCGTCGTGTCGTGGTTAAGTTCGAGCACGATGCTCGTCACTTCAAACTGCTGTGTTGCT
Source organism: Ixodes ricinus (assembly GCA_037355805.1). Taxonomy (NCBI): domain Eukaryota; kingdom Metazoa; phylum Arthropoda; class Arachnida; order Ixodida; family Ixodidae; genus Ixodes; species Ixodes ricinus. The sequence goes on along the minus strand of JAZHYW010010929.1, from coordinate 20,047 downwards.
TTTTTGGGGGCCATCACAGCCCGAACCCGACAATCCTTCTACATATTTCAGTTTAAAAAAAATGGTAATAGTGACAGAAGTTGCTACAAGACTTCACGTGGGCACCTGATGATCGCTGGTGGTGCCGCTTAAGCGGGCTACACGACATCGAGCAAAATAAAACTAGATTGAATCTGCACACTTTTGTTTGGGACGCGTTCCGGTGCCGATAGTCCGGGGACAACCGCCGTGTTCGTATGTGCAAAACATGTATATTATGCCATTTGCGTAGTGTTTACGCATGTGTCCTCACATGCACCGCATCAAAATGAGCTGATTGGACACCAATATATAATTCCGGTGTGCATTCTCCTTCTCAGTCTAACAACGCTTTTCTTCGTAATCACCTACTTTACTTTTTTGATGGAACGTCAGGGTTCCGATAATCAGACTTTTTTAAGACGACAGGGGTTATAATTTGACGCGCCCCTATTGAAAATTCTCATTTGTATGAGTAATTTCTGTGTCCAATAAACACATATGAATCGTACAAGATATATAAGAACATATAAGAGCCATATAAGAGCTATATAAGAACCATGTAAGAAATATAAGAACATGCAAACACCATATAAGAAACTTCTTATAAATTTCCTATACGTTTCTTATATATCTTATATAATTCTAGTATAGTCCTTATATGGTTCTTATACGTTCTTTATATCTTGTATGATTCGTATGTGTTTATTGGACTCAAGAAATTTCTCATACAAATGACTTTTTTCACTCGTTAAAGGTGAGAAATTCTGAAAATACATCAGGAAACGTCGTCTTCTCTAACTCTCTCCACTTCTTTCTGCGATACGCTGGTGGGTGTCCATGTGTGCCAGTTTACGCAAATTATGAAAAAAATGTAGATTAAAGGCAAGGAGTTTACACAGCGCATCACCTAACTGCCGGGTTTGAAACGACTCTACATTCTAGTGGAGGCTTGCTCAAATTTGCTTTCTTAAAGTTAGGTATTGTATCTGAGAGCTTCAATATACTTCCGCCGGAGGAGGCAGAGCTATTCCAGGACAACATTACGCAGTCAAAGTTAAGTGTTGCAAACAAACGCACCGCCTTTTCTACGTGAATGTCAAATCTCTAAAGAAGAGTACGTAGACTTAAAAAAGTTAAAATGGAGCATCAAAAAGTAATCACTGTTGGCATCTCACGTTTACGTCACTATGTAAGATCAATTGGACGGGGACAGTTCGGCGATGCATTATTTCGGTATTCATTTTAGAGCAAGTAACATCTAGTGAGCTTGCCTCGATTGGTTTATAAAAATAATTATCAAGATAATATTATAAAAATTGACGCCCAACGGTGCAGAAGGTAAAACATTACCTCTGTTGTTAAGATCACGCTAGTTATCACCCTTATACTGTCAAACAATCAGCACCCAGAATAGCTATATCTGGTTACAAGGATCTTCGCAGAGATCGCTTATACATTGCGGATCTATTAGATTCTAAACGCAACGCGAAGGCAGCAGAGCTTTTTTTTTTTCAAGCGGTTTGCTTGGTAGCGGCCTATACCAATCCGTGCTCGGCCTTTCTAACATAAGTGTGAAGCATAACCTACCGCTACTCTGCTGAGCTCCATGCTTAAATTCTTTTTTTTCTGGTGGCGGCTTCGTTGGAGTGTCTACGTCCTTAGTCGTATTTTTAACCCTTTCTCCTTTACATTTTACCTATTCCTATCCTGCAATTTCCTCAATTCATTTCTCTCCTGAATGCATTTTGCTGGTCTCCATGTTTTTCGCAGCAATCATGGGCGGGTCTATATGTAATCCTACAACCATTGAAAAGACAATGACAAGGTTGAACGCCCAACGTTTATACGTACGTGGACTATTTTGATGCAGTCTCTTCACTACGGCACATTTTTCAGCTTCCTTGGTCTCCCAACTGATGCCACTCTTTGGTGCGATATTTCAGATTGTGTACGGCGGCAGCGAGACAAGTCCGGTCATCACCCTTACGAATCCCGATGAAGAAATAGATCGCTGGATTCGAACGGTTGGGAAGCCGCTGGATCACGTCGAGGTTGGTTACCCACCGGTCGCTGGGCTCGTTCGGCAAGCCAGGAAAACATGGTGCCTTCCAATGAGTTCTCTACCCGAGCTTTGAACGTTTCCATAAAATCGTCGCGCTGTGGTCTGCTTGAGAGGAAAACTCATAAACCACAAAACGCCCGGCTTGTCGTACAACAGGTCAGATGAATGGCTGAGTTCGGCAAGGCGCCGGAACATTTGGGTGTCCCTTGAATTTTCTCGAGCAGGTGTCTTCCAATTCAGGAGCACTTTTGCTAGTATGTAAGGGGGAGGACCCTAAGTCTAAAAAATGTATCTTTTAACTGCATAAACATGAGCATGAGGATATAAAAAACATACAGACCAAAACTACAAGGCAACATAAAAAAACACTGGAAGGTGGCAAAAAGAGCACTTGTGCCTGAAAGAAAGTGTTTGTGATGTCGAGTCTTTATTCCTTCTGTGGAGCTTAACCATCACCTGCTCCCGTTCAGTATACTTGAAAACAGCACATCTGGAACGGGTGGGGACAACATGCGGGTCGTTACCCTTCGAAAATGGTTGAAGCGAGAAGCACGTGTCAGGGAACAAGATGTGTGCACGAGCAGAGTCCCCATAAAACAGGTCCGATGCGCCTTTCTCCCACTCACAAACAATACGTGATATCCTGGGGCTCCTTCAATCTCTGCTGTTTGTAGTTGTGGCGGCGTAAAGCTACTTTCCGCATTTGGTCAGTCTGACTTGAAAATCCATAGGAGGCACACCTTCACGCTTCTGTACGGTTTAAACTGACGTTGAAGTCGATGCTGCCCAATGGCAACAAGACACAGACAAAGAAGAATACAAGGCACTTAAAGCATAGCTTCATTTTTATATTTTCTGGAAGTGAGGTCTTCTCTGTCTTCGGAAAGAGCAACCTATTTTCCCACACCGTATTTATTTGTCTTGGTGCGCAAAAGGTTTGCTGATAACAACATATCACGCTAGATTTTAGAACTCTGTTTTAACTCAAATGTGAATTACTTGAAAGCACTTTTATAGTAATGTCTACCTACCGTAGTAGAAATGCTTTTCAAATTCACCATATTATTTAAAGCTGCAGAATCTTGACTGAAATAGTTAAATTACTTTCTATTATGGTTTTAAAAGATTTTTAAGCTAGACAGTCATAAAAATGAAGACGTCCTTCTTTGCTGCAGGTGAAGGTCGTGGATGACGAAGGCAGGATTGTTCCCGTGAACACGAGGGGTGAGCTGTGCACCTGAGGTCCTCATGTCTTCAAAGGCTACCTCAACAATGAGGCCAAGACAAAAGACGCCATCCGAGACAACTGGTACCATACGGGGTAAGGGAGGCAGTCACGTCGGTTGCAGTGCCCGCAGCTATAATGAAAGCTTCCTCGCAGCCATAGAGAAAATACGAATAGTCAAATAGGTGTGGCTCTCAGAATACCTGCTAACGATTCCCGAGCGGACAAAGTTAGCAAAGTTTAGTAAATAGCAGGGTGTCGAACCGAACCCGAACCAAAAACCGGATCAAAACCGTTATTTTGACCGAACCGGAACAAAACCGAAACCAAAATTGAACGCTTCATATTGAACCCGAACCGGAAAGAAACCATAATCTGATGTGGCGGTTACCGGTTCAACGAAAACGGTTCAGGGCCAATTGTGTAAATAATTGGTCTAAAAGGGAAAAGTTGCGGGGGTATACTTTTCTTATGCTGTCAAGACTAATCCTACATAGTGTGAGATATTTTTACATTTCGTTTTTATTTTATACATATAAAAAAAATACATCTTCGCCTGGAGAGCTTCAACTTTCCTTTGTTTCTTGGATGGACCCCGGCGGCGCGGTAGCGCCGGCGGCGATTTCAAAGCTCCGCTTGGCCGCTTGGCTTCCAAATGTTCAAGTCTCGGAGTGGATTGCGCCACTGTAGGCACGGAGGCCTATGCGTCCGCGAATGTTCGACCTCAAGATGGACCGTAGTTGCAGTCGATAAACCATTTAGCCAATCTAGCACCGAGAGCGCACCACGTGATTTTCCGCTTAAGTGCAGCGACACCGTGAAGGAAAGGGGGACAAGTACCGCGCGGCATCGGCAGTATATTTTGTACGGTCGCCTGTAGTCCCATTTTAATGAAAAACAATCTTTTCTTCAACATGCTCGAAATGTTACCTTACAAGAAAAAAATAAACATGGGTTGTTGGAGGCAACGTTACTCGGCGATGATTAGCCGATGCGCCGCGCCCTGGAAGGAGGCCAGGGGGAGGAGGAAAAGGGGGGGGGGCAGAAAAAAGGAAATGTGTCTTTGTTTATTTTTTCTAGGCTTGTCAGACTCGCAAGGCCAACATGTCGCCTGTTCAACCCTTTCCTTACCTTTGTTTGAAGTCCTCTTTTGTCGTCTTTAACTCAGCATTTGAGAAACATCGTTCGTTGTGGTGGCGTTACCGGAGCTTTGTTCGGTGGCTGACAGGTACAAATGACCCAGTCTGAGTCCCTCAGACCGGGTCATTTGCATAGAGCGTTGTTTGAGATAAAAACTCAGTGACTAGACAAAGCATCGCCATGAGATCTTTAGAACAGCGTTTTTCCGCCGGAACCCGGAGCGCTGTCAAAATGTACTCACATTTCATTATACGTGCGTGTTCACGTGCCCGGTCACTGACACATCGGCCAGTCTGGCAGAAGTATACACTACCACAGCTTAACGGGATTCGTTAAACAGGGACGTCGAGTGCGTCAACTGCGCACTCGACGTCCCTGTTTCTGTGTTTTACGGCACATTTGTTTGCTCTCATTCCCCTGTCAGCCACTCTGGGGCATAGCTGTGACATCTTACTGGGTGCCGAAAACAGGTAGCACGTATGAAAAACACGTGTGTACAGAGCACAACAAAACATATGGAGGGCAAGCAATCTAGCTAGAGATCTTTTTATTGGTTACAAAATTACAGCCCAGCGTGTGATCTTCACAGCCCAGCACGTGCGTGTTTGTCGCTTCGGAAAGCGAGCAAATCATGCGCTATACGCCCGAACACTAAGGATGGCACCGGCCACAAGCTCTTTTTTGGAAAGGTCTACAGACCCATCCCGAAAATACGCCCTCTTCTGGAAGAGTTTGAAATACTGCACAGCTGCGTGTGCAAAAGACACCATAAAAATGGAAAGCCGATCGCTTATATATAGTTCACGTATACAAGTAATAGCCTTGCCGCATTAGTGGTGTCTTTTGCTCACGTCACAATGCAGAGTCTTCATATCTGCCTGAGGAGGGAGTAGTATTGGAATGGGTCTATTGCAAGTGTCTCGTGCTTAGAAAAGGCTGCAGGAAATGCTCGGTCAATATTCAAAGGCCGAGTAAGAAACCGGTTCGAACCGGTTTGCGCTTATTAGAACCGGTAACCGGAGTGATATTATGTGCGCTACCCCTAAACTGGGACTGAACCGGAACAAAATACAATGCTACTGAACCCGAACCCGAACCTAACCGAAATAATGATCGGTTCGAATCCCTGGTAAATAGAGAACGTATATTCTGTTTCAAACAAGGTTCCTTAGCGCACTGACGGGTGTGGTGAAACTCCACAACATCTCGCTCTAGCAACATTTGGTCAATTGTTAAAACATTGTTAAGCAAAACAAAAATAATTAAGGGTTTAAAATAACAGTCTAAGCGACGAATTCGGGTTTTTTTTTTTGCAAATACAACTACAAGTAATACATGACTTCGATTCAAATGTTTATTTTTTTTCAGTACGAACCGATACACTGCTCTTTTCTCAGACAAAGAGGGTAGCCTTTTTTAAACAAAAAAGTTTAAAGCCTTCCAGTGTGGAATGCGAAAGGCTCAGCCTAAATATCTAGATGAGTCGGTGAAGATGAACTTAATTAAAGAATGCCAGTGCCCGGAAGAATTTATTTTAACCTTGCTATATACATTTGTGCATCAATATATTCTAATTTAACAGGTTTCGAGTACGGCTTTCGTAAGGTATGTTCAATTACAACAACGCTTAGAACGTCGGAACGACCCGGCTTTGTGAAGCGCTTTGCGCTTATTTAAGGGGATGCTTTCACCGAGACGCCAAATACGAGTAACTATTCTTGGTATATGCATAAACCGCTTTGAATACAATACAAAAAACGCCAAGCTTCAACAACACATTGTAACGCCTCTTCTATAATTTGTTACATATATTTTCCTTGATTTCTTACTAACCAGATACAATGTTCCTTTGGAATCACCTTCCACGGCTGAATCCGAAATTAAATTAGGATAGTCCCTCTCACCGAATAATGAAACCCTTAGAATTATAAAGAAATAACAATTTGCATTTGTATTTTTTCACATCCTCATTTTCTATTCTTCAAAATGTCTTTCTTCAGTTTTTCTAGGCCCGTCTCCTTCGCCCAGTTGTTCCTGCCCAGTTCCGGCAGCATCCTTGGTTCTACAGTTTACTGTTTCTTGTATTTTACACCGCTGCCTTCTACTTACAACAGCTTGTCTAAAAAAAAAAACAATGTGTTTTCTTTGGTGGAGGTAGGCTTTTGTGTAAAATATGGCTATACATTTGCATAAACCCATATGCAAGCGCGGCTAAACTGGGGTATAACCAATTGCAGAACTTCGTTTTATGCCTTCTTGCCAGCCCCCGAAGCTCTATCGCGCCAGAATCCCCTTTCTTCAAGCATAGTCTCAACACCGGCTTGACGCTTCCGGCACCTTGACTAATGTTTTTAAATGCTGAAACTGCATAGCAGCAGGAGTTAGATACCTGTAGATGACGTTCTTATTAAAATATAACATAAAAAAGACGTTTACAATACCCTGTAACGCCGAATTAGAGCGCAGCTCTTGGGGAGGAGGAGGAAGGGAAGGTACGGAGAGGAGGGTATACCCCTCGTCATCCGTACCCTACACTCCTCCTCTCCGGCTCGCTATATTTCCCGCTAAATTTAGCGGCAAATTATCGTTAAATTATTCGCTCAATGTAGCGGAAACTTTTTCCGCTAAAGTCCCCCGCTAGATTTTTCTGCTAAATTTCCAGGGAAATTTCTCGGCTAAATTTAGCGGGGAGTTTTTTTCGCTATATTTAGCGGGAAAACTTTACCGCTGAATTTAGGGGGGAATTTTTCCGCTAAATATAGCGCTGAATTTTCGCCACTTAATTTAGCGGGGAAATTTTCCACATAAATTTAGCAGAGAAAATGTTCCGCTAAATTTAGAGGTGAATTTTTTCCTCTAAATTTAGAGGGGAAATATTTCCACTAAATTTCACGGAAATTGTCCCGCTAAATTTAGCTTGGGAAATTACCGATAAAGCACGCGCAGTGACGTCACGAGTGACCTCACCGGTAACCATCGTGACGTCACGTGTGACGTCGTCATGAAAAGGTGCCATAATGCACCGCGCAGTTACACCGACGCCGACGCCGACGGCGACGCTGCTCAAGCCGGAAACAGGCGCCCAAGAGTTGCGCTCTAAAACACTTTCAGCACAGAGTTTTTCGAGACTAATTTCAGTGATTGTGAACAATGCTTCCAAATTGGCGCCCGCATATGATAATATTTAGAAACGCGACCAGCTTAAAATGCACCTGCAAATGTAAATATTGCCGCAACAACCTTTTTTTCAAAAAAAGGGGGAGGGGCGGTAGTTTTTATTTTTCTTTATTTCTATAATTATTTTAACACTTCACTTAAAACAAAATGCGTCCTTGAGTTCACTGCTTCTTTATGAGATGTTGGTCAGAAACATCGAAATTTTGTATTTATCATTTTTGTTACGCGTACGATGATGAATCTTGTCTAACAAACCAGTTTCACGGAAATGCCTTCGCGACTTGAGGAAATTTTAAATATCAATAATATTTGATTGGCGCATTCAAAGTTTCCTTTCTGCCTGACAACTCATTCGCAGGGACCAGGGAACAATGAGCGAAGACGGTCGTATCACATTTGTGGGACGCATCAAGGAGATGATCAACTACATGGCTTTAAAAGTGCCGCCGCTGGAGGTTGAGAACATCCTCAACGCGCACCCAGACGTGGAGGAGGCGCAGGTATGCTTTCTGAAGACCGGGAGACGTTACCGGCCGGCGCATTTGTAGATCCTTTACTTGCAGCGGGTCTTGGACTTCGGTCGTTCATTCGAAGAAAGCCCGTAACATCTCCGCGTTCATTTAGAACCAGTGACCAATACCCTTTTTAAATGGTTTGTATATATCGCCGGGACGCATTTCAATGTATACACCGAGAGGCTCAGCTAACTTCGTCACAAGTACCCAGTTACGTCTTCTACTTTTTGGCGATTTATTCGGAAACTTGAGAACAATGTACTCGATGGCAGACATGTTTCGTAACGATATTCAGTCTTCACTGCTTTTCAAATGTTTCAATAACATCGAAATTTATTTGCGGATAGTTTCGCTAGGCGGACGGGACTGGTAGATATCGTCGGGCATGATCCTCCTTCCAACCCGACTTTCTCACCTTTCATTAAAAAGGTCACATAATTTTTAAAAAACTCGCACTTGCTGAACATACATATTCAACCTGTCTTAAAACATGTGCTTGAATGTAATGGAGTTTACTCGATGTAATCATTCAGTTGGGGGTTACGCCTTTGCGTTGGTAACCTTCTTCGCCTTCTCGTTGCTTTCTGGCCTGCACAGTAGGATAAAAAGGAAAAAAAGCACATTTACCAGCGGCGCTTTTTCTGGTACTGACGCGCCCCCAAGAAGGCACGAAAAGAACGAAGGAACAAGCTTATGTTTTTCTTCTCCAGTCAGGCAGAAGGGAACTTCGCTTTCCTACGTCGTATTTGTTTCGGTTTCGTATTTTGGAGACGTCGTGCGTGTTATTTATTAAACGCTTCTGAGGTTACTGAGCGTCAAAGGCTTCGGAAACCGCTTGTACTTAAGTCTCCCAGTCTTAACTCAAAGGATACCTCGGTCTGATCAACGTTTCTACTACTCATTTTGTGAACCAATCAAACTAACTCGCCAGTAAGAGCGAAGTTCCGAAGCAGTGCCAGCATTTCTAGGTTCTGTGGACAAAGATGGCCCTTTTCGCAACAACGTTATGGCTACTTTGCGTCCAAGTCAATTAGGTTTTTGCTGTAGGTTGCTGGCGTACATTTTTTGAGCTACGTTTGGTTATGTTTCCTGTTATTGTTTGCCAACCGACGTTCAATGTGGTTGTCTACTTTCGCGTGCCACCAAGTTTGCCATGGCAGTGCTGTGCGTTGTAAACAGAGGCTGGAATTATCGCCGATGTGTCCATGTGTCCCCCGTGCCAGCGGTGTAACATCAAGGTGGGATAACGTACAATCACATGGTGACATTCTGCTTTGTATTAAAGAACCTAAAATGACCGCTTCAGCGTTTACAGAGCAATAGGTCAACCTCCGCATGGTCATGTAAGAATGCTTGCCTGAACAGCAGCTCCTACCTTACAGTGGCCAATACATCTGCCCTCTGCAATGTTTTCTCGTCCCCAAGGGCGATTGCGCTCTTGTGGAAGAGATGAACTGTCTTGAAATACGGCAAAGAAAAAAGCATGTCTGTACTCTTAAAGCGTTGACGTATGCGCATATTTGCACATCGAAAATATATTAAATTACAACAAGCAAAAAAAAAAACGAAGAGATGCTAGATAAATTGACTTTATGTATTACCGGAGTATTTAGTCGATAGTCGGCTTCTGGCCGAGCAAAAAGAAAACACTGGCGACCCCGTAATAATAATAACATAGCTGCTGGTCTAGTTTGTATAACGACATCTAGTTGATGCCCTATTCATATGATCTTAAGGTACTGGACTAACCGTAAAAATAACATCCAGCCCGTCGGACAGAAACCAACGACTTTGGAACATCGAGTGCACGGTGTCAATCCATATCCCTCAATGGACTGGCCAAAGTTACTCGGCTCAACAAACAGTCAATATATTTATTGCTCTCTTCCGCCCACCACATATATTCGGGCAGATAAAAGTTCCTTATTACTCAGGTCCTTTGAAATTATCTGCTTGTTTGTTTAGCTCGCCGCGTCGTAGCTAACCGTAAACAACACTAGGCACAAATCGCTGCTTTGACCGCATTCATGTAGGTTGAAAAGTGATTTCTTTACCTGTGAAGCACCGCTTCATGGGTGAGCGAGACCAGAAAAAAGTACTACCGTGAAAAACTGCCGTCACTCGCGCTATTTTACGACTTGCATTCCTGAAAAACGAATACATGGCTGCTAGGTGGCGTTGCGAAGCGGTTTGCTTTATCAGGTATCGCAAATAATTAGAACATGAACGTTTAATTTTTACCAGGAGATTGATTCCTCGGGCCGTTCAACATATCATTCTAGCAATGACATTGCTGAGAACCAATCAACACACTTCAAAAATATTTATTGTTTAAAGGACCAAGAACTATCTACCCTCGAAATGACGAGTACGAAAGGCGCAGTGTAGTTAGTGAAGGTGATAGTATCCGCTTATTTTGAGGCTTAATATGTGCTATGTATGTGCATTCTATCTAAGTGGTCATCTCATGGTATCCTCTGCAGTGACTCGCTAAATACATATGTTTACAACAAAGTGGCCTCAAGTACAAGCGCTGCACAAACGAAATATGGTATTTGTGTCCTAGGAATTTAAGATTCCTGAATAAGAGAGGTTGCCCCATTTCTTCTCTCCTCCTTTGACTTGTACGCTCTCATAGAAAATGGTGCCGTCTTACATCCTTTTGTTCCATATAATGCACCCCGAAGGTCTAGTTCAAAGTACAGCGCTCTGACGCCAAACAGGCGGGCCCAACGTTTAGGAGGGGCTTCATAACGGTGATATATACCTCAATAAGCAAGTAAAGTACGTATCAATACTGCAGAAATATAAAACACTGGGGTTTTGCAGTAGGGCCAAGAAAACCTCGATTACTTTTCTTCAGTCAGGAACAGGAACATTAGCTATTGTAATAAGTTGTTCCACTCGGCGCTCAAGCCGCTCGTGAAAGTTGGTACCGTCGGTTCGGCTTCAGCGCGCTGATCGTCGAACTGAATTTTTGGGATGTCTTGTATGAGACATGGGGTGTCAGAACATACCCCCTTTTCGTTTCAGAGTGTCACACTTTTTGTTGCTCTTTTGCACTTGCCCGTCGATGGAAGCTCCGCCTGGATTACTCCAAGTTCGCAGCTAGCACCCATCGTATACGAGTACTTGGCTCGCACATAAGTAAGAGTGCAGACAAAGGCTGAAACCCACGCAAACTCACAAAAATAATAAGGGCGAACAATCGCGGTGTACCAGGCGCAACAAATGTGCTCGAAGAAAAACAATTAAAGGCGTGACGTTGCTATTTCGGCATTACCTGATTGGCAACAAATGGTTCAAGCGTCCACTGCGTCCTGACAGCATCAATATTCTCCTTCTTTCCTCCCCCCCCCCCCCGATGAAAACTCTTTCGTCTTGATTCGTGTCTTTTTTGCACAGGCTCGTCGGCACTAAAGCTGCCTGGGTCTCTCTCTCAAATAGCAGGCGGCATTCTTAAAAAATCATTACCTTTTCGTATAAAGGGGCTTTGTATAATTTGAGGCACCTAGCGCCGCTTATACTATCTATTTGCAATTACTCTACATGAACCTGCTATCTGGTGGCCAGCGATTAAACAAGTTCACGCTTCGCTCTCTACATAGTGTGTTGTGCGGAAAATAGGCTGCTTTAAATTAGCTAGGTTTAGATTGGATTTTGGTTTTTGGCGTTTTTGACGACAGAAATAGCAACGGTAAGATGCGAAATACGCAAAGTGGTTGATGTTCAGGTTTCTCGGTTTAGGATCTCAGTGTTGAAAACGAGAAAACTGAGTGGGTAGACTTGAAACGCAAGTTTACTTAGCTACGCGGGAAACCGGCTTCCTGAATTAGCAACTCCTGCAAAATCGACGACACCTAGCGACAAGGAGAGAAAGCTGTGGTTGGCGTTAATTAAAGGCTCGAGCGTGTTGGTGACCTACATTGACTTAAAACGAAAGAAACACACGCCAGACTTCTAGAGCGAATGAAATATTTACAGCACCTGGCGGTCTAACGACCAAGACGTGAAAGTAGGTTCAAAACACGCAGCGACAATCGCCAATACTTACAATGCTTTAAAAGCTTGTGTTATGTTTCTATTTGCTGCTCCTTTCACTCCAAAAGCAGGGACTTGATTGGATCTGTGTGAAGCGGCTGACTACTTTCTTGACGGTAGCTGCTTGCAGGCACTGTGGTGACGCCAGTAACGCGAGGTATTTGCATGCCCAAAAAGTGTGCAAACTATTTGCGGTAGAGTCCTGGTATCGATTCGTGTTGAGACCGATAATAAACGAAGTGTCACGGTTAAGACTAATTGAGCCTCGATTCGTTCGATTCCAGAACGCCAATATAAGAGGCAAGCGAGGAAGGATCTTTGTTCCCCTGATGTCAGAGACGATAGTTGTGATGTTAATGCAATTAATGCACAGGCGTAGCGAGCTGCACAAGAGTAACGATAATAATCCCTGGAGAAGGAGAACAAGGGGAACAAAAGTCAAAGGTAAATCTCCAGACACAAATAGGTGACATGTGTGCGGCTGAAAAAAATATTGTCTTTTAGTCCAGGTATTATTTCCGTTTCTCTTGTCCAGCCCGCGTCACCTTTGCATTGATTACATTATCATCAAAAGTCCACTGGAAGCAAGGCGTCCCTGGTTCGATACAAAGACCAAGATGACTTTTTCTGTCGCGCACCAGTTAGTTGGCAATGTTCGGCCCATACGAGCATTGCCCATACGAGCACAAGGAAAAGTAGAACATAGGACAAAAACACAGCCCTGACTTACGACTTACTCTCTTCTTCGTCGTCTTAAAACACACCAGAAAACAAAAAAGAGAGTAAGTCGTGAGTCAGCGCTGTGTCTGTGTCCCTTCTACTTCTTCTTGTATTCGTGTGCGCGTTTTAATTATATGTTTACAACGCACCACCGACAAGTCCACCTTCAAACAATACTGCGTTTTCCCTTCTCCAAGATTATTATTATGGTTAAATAAGTTTATTTTTCTTTCTTTCCAATGACAATTTGCTTACAATAGCTTGCCTCCCTTTATGGAGAGGAATAAACTTTGTTTCCTGAGAGTGTAGTCGAATACGGTTTCTTTCTGCAGCTTGCCTATCGAAGAATGTCCTCTTCCTTGGAAAGACGTAAGACAAAAAAGATATTCAGTTTCGTCGCCTTGTTTCTACTGCTACGTTCAAACTGCGAACGCAGCGTGCCGATCTTTCATGACACACGCCACTATGAGGGCCACAATCGTACTAATTTTTTTTCAGACTAGGAGCAGAAAAATCACAACGTTCGCCACTGACGAAAATTTTGTAAGCGTGGGTGTTAAATTGTGGTCGACTTACGCCGGTTAACGATACAAACGATATATATTGCCAATGGTCGACAATGTAATGTTTGCTTGTGCCTGCCACGGCACTTCTGGCCTCCCCTCCAGCCAAAGATGTACACACCGAATCAATGGCCAGTATTTTTGAATTCAATTAGTGACGGCTACATTTATCCTGGAGGTTGTCCCTGCGGTTTCACTGAACGTCCAGGCTCATCTAATCAAGCACGTGTCTTTTCGACGAAATCGTATAAAATGAAAAAGCAATGAAGATGACGTGGCTGCGGACGACCCTTATGTGGACTGTTGATGAGCGGTCGCAATCATCGCTGCATTGAGAAAGATCACCCGGCGCAACAGCCGTTGAGAGCCACGCGATGTTCATTTCGCCGGAGAAATCTGTTTCACTCTGTGTTAGCGAAAACTCGCAGTGTAGGTGACGTGGATATAAAAAGGCAACGTTTCTCTTTGAATACAGGGCCGGCGTTTTCTACTTGGAAAACGTTCGTGCTAGATAATCTGGCAGCAGAAGCGAGAGTGCCAAAAACCAAGACGCAGAAAACATAGGGCAGCAGGGCGCGGCAGTACGAAACGGTGCGTCGCGATTAACATTCTCACAGTGAGCTTGCAAAAGAAAAAATATTGGAAATCTGCAACTTCTTTAAGATTTAATTGCCACTGAAGAGAAACTGTCTAAAGAACACCTTCAGTCGCTTGCCTACATATACGGAACGCACTATTTACATGCTAAACACGCACGAAACGACGTGACAAAAAATTATAGCTATAACAGTTTACTGAGCATTGAACGCTGCTTTCTTATATTAGGTATTTTAACCGAACACATACGATCGCAGTACCAACAATGAAAAAAATAGGATATTGTCCGTCTTAATTATTTTGGTTGCTTGACCCGTTGGACTTTTTGACTCGCCAGAGCTCTCATGACTCATTGGGCATCTGAATTAGCGGTGTATATCTCGACTAGTCGGACTCCTTGACCCGCCGTTGACCTCTTGACTCGTCGTCTATCTCTAAATTCGTTGGACTTCTTGACTCGCCGTTGAGCCCTTGAGTCGTTGGACCTCTTGACACGTCCATGTATCTCTCAACTCGTTGGACATCTTGACAGACCGTGGATCTTTTGCCTCGTTAGACATCTTGACTGGTTAGTCTTCTGGACCTACATTAGTTCTCTGGACTTACGTTGAACGAGTTAAGGGGTTCACCGAGTCAAGAGAATCTACGGTGAATAGAAAGTTTCCCAGAAGCTCATAAAATCCGCGTACAAGTGATAAAATGCGCGTTGCTGGTCCATTTTGCTCTGTCCGCTGCCGTGGCATAGCCCCCCGTATAAGCTCCTGCCTGTCGGAAGCGCTCCCCGAAGTAGTCGTATTTAGTCCTCTCCCAATCATTCCTCCTCTCCTTCTAACGCCCTTGTGCGCCGCGATACGGCGCTGCCTACTATACGAGGCTACAGACGTCATATTGAAAGGAGGGGCCATCTTAAACCACAAGGAGCGTTTGCAAATTAATGGCCGCGGCCTCCTGCGGGGATTGTTCGCCAGTGCACATTCGCAGCGTTTTTGCGCGTCGAGGAGGAAAGCTGCCGGAAAGGTGGAGACGTCTACGGACAATCAACGCTTTCAGCACATTTCAGCAGCTCGAATAGCAAATGCGACCCATAAACCACGTGACAACGAGCGATGAGCTGCAAGCTCTTCGTAATAGAGGTTCTCGGGAGAATAACGCCGGGGCTTTGCGCGCCACTCCTCCTCTGCTCCTTCCCTAGATAGCCAGTATTACAGAGAGTCTTTAACTGCTCGATTGGGGTAACGTGCACTCTTAGAAAAAAGGGTCAGTATAGTCCTCCCTAAAAGGAGGAACGCTCTTGACACATATGTTCCTTCAGAAAGGGAGAAACTTTCGTCCCTATAGCAGGGGAGCAAAAGTTCCTCCGTCGCCTGCATCTCAATATGGCGGCCACGAATCGGGCGAATCGAGCTCGATAAGGCTTAACAAGAACACGAAGTCTATTGTACGGACCGAGAGGGGCAGCAAATAAAAACGTAACACGAGCTTTCCGCGAACTGTATTTATTTCCGAAGCCGGCTTCCCCTGCAGGTAAAAAAACTTACGTTTCGAAAGCATGCAGTCACTCAGTCGTCTAATCGTCAGCACTGCGATGTTAAACGGAGACAACCGGCACCCAGTTCGCGCAC
Organism: Ixodes ricinus; assembly: GCA_037355805.1. NCBI lineage: Eukaryota > Metazoa > Arthropoda > Arachnida > Ixodida > Ixodidae > Ixodes > Ixodes ricinus. The sequence continues at coordinate 4,364 of JAZHYW010010929.1, read as the reverse complement.
TTTGTCTTACCTTTGCTATTAATCGAGCCACAATTCCTTCGTCAACCGTTGCGTCAACCGCACATCACGAAGGAGTGGTAAACCATTCGCCCGCAAAACCAAAAGCCGCTCTCAAAAAAAGGAAATCCGAAGCAGCCTCTTGGCTCGTTTCAGCACGGTAACACGAAATTATGGCGTAGCCGCGTAGCGTAAAAGGAGGTTAAATCGCTTGCCACCAGATGGCAGGGTCAAGCAGATTGATCGCAAGTAGCTAGGCTAGGTGGCGCTAGTTACCGCCGAATTTCATGTTCTACAAAAAATATTTTATTTTCTGACGCCACCATTGCGCTTCGGGACTCTCTATTTCACACAGGTAGACACATTACGCGTTCTACGGTACAAGCATCAGCAGAACATACATGAGCGCATACACATACATACAAACATCACTGCAACAACATACAAATAGGAATACAACAGAACCATAACCCGATCACTACTCCCGAGCTCTGCGTTTCCGTCTTTTATACTGGTCGTTTTGAACGTACGGAATTTTTCGGTGACTTCCTAAGCAATAAAAAATATTCCCAACATGTTGATTTTTTTCCACCAATGTCATACATCTAAGAGTATGTTTAATGGCTCAAGGGATGAATCTCTTATTAAAAAGAAAACGCTCGATCATGCCGTAATTATTTGAAAGCCAATAAATCAAGCCGCTCCAATGCGGTTCCATGCCTGGGTTTGTTTCCCCGCACGGCACTTCCTAGCCAGTATTTCTATAGTAGTGTTTGTTTTTCTATTTGTGCTGTTCGCGCACGGCTGCAATTGCCGTCTTGAATTAATCTGCGTAGAGCGGATATTCACTCAGCTAGAAGCGATGCTTCACGGGCAGAGAGATCGCTTTTCGATCAACTTGAATGCAGTCAAAGCCGCGACGAGCTACACCGTAGCGAGCTCGAAAACGTCTAGCGCTCATCCCAGCGCGCCACTTGGAAGGCAGTTTCTCCAGGAACCGTAGTATATTTAAACAGCAAAATAAAGGATAGCTTTTTTTTCGATTTTACCTTTCTTTTATGCTAAAATTTCATTGTAAATATAGTACTTTCCGGTCATTATTTTGTACTGTTCAGTCTTTTCACCAGAGCGCAATCGCTCTCGGGGACCGACAGTCACATTGGCCACTGCACGATAGGAGCTTACCGTTCAGACCAGCGTTCCAACATGATTATCCGCACGTCGATCGACTGCACCTAATTTCTCAAGTGGTCTTAAACTCTTTAACGTAAAAGGGAATGTCAACCTACGACACCCCGCCCACTCCGATCACGGTCCGACCAGCGGCATCAATGCCTTACAGTTTACGTCATCTCATCTTGTTGTTACACCACAGATACGCGAACACACGGTCACATCGGCGATAATTCCAGTCTTGTGTTCACTACGCACAACACTGCCATCAAGATGTTGCTGCTATGTTGCCGACACGCAGAAATACAGAACCACGTTGAACGCCGGTTGGCACTCGGCACGGGAAAACAGAACCGAACTCAGCACGGAAGGCACCCAGGCAGCCGGCAGGAAAACCTGCCTGCCTTGGACACAGTTCCTGCGATTTCCATAACGTCGAAAACGTCGATACAGTGCCTCGTGGTTCCGCTACTGCAGCTCCGCTACAGTGGCCTAGAAGCCGCGTACGTCCCACAATCCGCACAATACAGAGACGGCCATCTTACCCAGTGTACGTAGCGCTGCTGGCAGTGCTCCGGAACTTCGCTGTTTCTAGCGGCTTCATTTGTTCGTTTGAAACAAATTAGTGGTAAAAACGTCAATGCAACCAAAATGTTATGCACGTTTGGACTAGAGGACGGAATTAACGGCGGCCTTCGCTGCCGCTGAAGCTCAATCAACTCAACAACATTTATTTAACAACGTGCGCGGCGTGCTCGAAAAACGAAACCGAAAGAAGATGCCCCCTTCTTCTCGAGTCCGCTTGGGGGCGCGTCAGTAGAAGGGAGGAAGACGCGCCGTTGCTACCTTTACCTCCATTTTGTTCTTAGAGTGCAGGGTCAGGCCCGGCAGTCGAGGCGGCCGAGGCAGCCGAGTTGTGAAATGTGGCCGAAGAGGCCGAGGCCCGAAACCCGCCGCTATCGCAGCTGATCGCAGCCGCCCAGTGTACGTAGCAGTGTCGGCATCGTTTCGAAGCTTAGCGGTTTATGACGGATGTGTTTAAACTTCTTTCTTTGTGAATGTCAAAAACGCCGCGGCAAAAGAAACGACTAAAGGACCGACCTCGTCGTCTTGGCCCCTGCGTAAACGGCTTAGATCCAACCTGGGTGCCCAGATCTTGTTTATCAAACAGCGCGCTGATGACGCTTGTAGCAATGATATTTGAATAGTTTTCCTTTGCATCGGTGGATAATAAGGACTTTAATTTTCCTTCCATCGGTCTGGGTTTGTTTATGCCTGTTTTGGTAAATAAATAAAATTAAAAAAACCTAACGAAAAAAAAAAACACCGCTCTCTTCCAGGGACCGAACCTTCGACCACTTGGTCTGTAGTGCGATGTCCTACCCCTGCGCCAACTGAACTTTTTTTTTTTTTTTTTTCTTTTTTTCTATTGCCACATATTAACACACATTTACAAACGTGAAAGGTAAAAGAATAACGCCGGCCAGTCCCCGGCAGGCGTACGTGGTTTAAAATTCTTTCATGACAACCAGCCTGTCCAGAACAGGCAGCCATTCAGGCTGTTCACTGAGCATTCCATACACCTCTTTTAAATGAATGACACTTTCTATAAAATAGTCCCTGGCTTGACGAGGGTTCACTTCAGCATTTCGTACATCCATTCTACTCCGCCATAGACTGTGGAGGCCCAAGAGCATCAACGTGTCGTAAGGCAGTCCCCCACATTGTCTATTGAAAGGAAGCGAATCCCGTACGCAGTTAATGGCATACCCTTTTTTAAAGTACGTTGTAGAATATCCCATAAAAAATAGCATCCCAACAGTCTAAGAAGATATGTTCGACAGTTTCCGGTTGTCTGCATAATAGGCAGTCAACAGACCAAGGGACGAAAATGCCTTTTCCTGAAGCCAGGGCTTTACTGGGAGCGTTCCGCTATGTAGTTGAAAAAAAAAGGTTTTTACGGATGGCCGTACCGGCATTCTTTTAAGTCTTTTAAGGACATCCTTACCTGGACCCTCGCTATATAAGGAACGGTACAATGGTATCGGCAAGACCGTATCAACCAAATCTTTATACAGACGCTTCCTCGCGACAACGCTTAAATATTCTAAAGAAAAACGCACTTTTAAAAAGTCAAATGCCTTAGCCACTTCATACAAAAACCCGCGTACTCTCCCACACTGCATGTTTCTAGTGGTAATGATAAATTCGGGTAAGGCGTCACTCAGTCTCACTTGCAACACAGTCCGTAGGAAAGCATTCTTCTGATCTCTCAGAAAAATAAATCGAGTAACCACCTGCCGAAGGAACAGATGAACCAAACCCAAACCACCACTTTGCACCGAACGAAATAAATTTGTGCGACTGGTGCGCTCCCATCCAGAGCCCCACACAAAAACAGCAAAAACCCTATGCAACTTCTGAACATTCACTCGCGACATCCACAGCACTTGAAGTAGGTACCAAATTTTTGCCACCAGAAACAAGTTACAAATTGTTGAACGTGCAAACATTGAAAGTTCTCGGCCTCCCCAATTTGTAGTTTTAGCTCGCAACTGCTCTATTTCCCCCTCCAATACTCGGTAGTATCGCGGTATTGTTCAAGGGGCACGCCAAGATACTTGGGCGGCGAAACATTAAACTGGATGTTTTGATAAAAGGCTGGTGTGGTTTCCCAGTTGCCGTGCCACAAGCCTACACATTTGCTCCAATTTATTGCACTTCCCGCTAACTTACAAAACAAAGACGCATCACGGACAACCTCGCTAACACTTTCAGCGTCGTCGCAAAAAACAGCAATATCGTCTGCGTACGAGAGAACCTTGACCTCACTTGCGGCCAGCCTAAAACCACGTATTCTTTGATTATAAATAAGCTTTAAACAAAAGGGTTCGAGATAAATTGCAAATAACAGAGGTGATAATGGGCAACCTTGCCTGACCGAGGATTTTACTTCAAAACTTTCACTCACTTTCTTATTGATGATAAGGCTCGTGCAACACTTTGCGTACGACATTTTTACACCTTCTAAAATGACTGCACCAACATTCACGTGTTCCAAGGTAGTGAAAAGAATGTCATGAGCTACCCGATCAAATGCCTTTTCCAAATCGAGCTGTAGCATAGCTACATGACCTCCGAAAGCATCGCAGCACTCTAAAATACTTCTGGCCACGTGAATGTTGGTGAAGATC